>LJJI01000184.1:0-47925 GCA_001553865.1 Cladosporium sp. BSL10
AAAAAAAAAAAAAAAAAGGAACCAATCAATAATGACAACACTACATGCACGAGGTAAAATCAGCTACATCGCAAACACTCAACCTCTCCGCCTCGCACTGGGGCTAGCCCTCTTCTCGGCGCCCGTCGCTTGTGCCTTCGCCTTGTCCGCCGCGTTTCCCACAGACTCTTTGATGTCGCGCTGAGCGGCAGGCGTAAGCTTGTGCTCGGCAGTCTTCCTGCTGGCAGGCGCCTTCCAGTAGAGAACCATCTGCAGCGCAAGGACGGCGTTGAGGGCGAAGCCAGCGATGAAGCTGTAGAGGATGACTTTGTCGGGGACTTCTTGCAGGGTGGTGAAGATGCGCGAGAGGGAGCCGAAGAGGTAGGAGAAGACCTGTGTTTGAGGAGAGATCATTAGCATTGTGTCTGTATGTTGGTGCCGGTAGCTTCGACTGTGGTAGGTAAACTTACAGTGAAAGCAGAGAGCTGACCAGTACCTCCCTCGCGGAAAATGGCAATTATCTGAGGCAGCTTAGACAAAGCAGCGACAGCACCAGCACCCATCTGCAAATACTGCAGCAGCTCCGCGGTCACGATATCGCTGTTAAACAGCAAGAACCCAGTCCCAGCCAGCGCAGCAATAAGCATAGATCCCATGTTTCCCTTGCCCGAGTACTCCAGCACCAAGAAGCAAATCGCGACGTTCTGAATAACAATGAAAGCCGTCTCGCCGAACGAGGAGAAGGGGAACTTGTTGCGCACGTTGTACACCAGCGTGACCATCAGACTGGCGGTTTCCAGCAGATAGCCGATGAAGCTGACGCCCTCGGCGGAGCCAGAGTTGATCAGCTTGATCATCTGCGGGACTTTGACGACGGAGGAAGCGGCGACAATCGCCAGGCTGAGCGCTTTGGAGACGGCGAGCTTCATGCAGACCGAGTCGCTGATTGTGAGGTTGTGGACGAGGCTGCGGTAGCAGCTGTCGCCGAGGAGCATGGTTGCGAGCTCTTGGACTGGCGCTGGGAGTCGGTGGGTAATCGGCGTGAGAACCGCGCGGAGAGTCTGTTCGAGGGACTCCATGGTGGGCGGTCGATCGCTAGACGGTAGTGTTCTGCGTGGATGGCGTATCGAGAAGTAGTTTGGGAGCAAGGGTCGCGCTGTGTATAGGTGTTTATTATGGTCGAGGAATGGGCTAGCCGCAAAGGGAAGGAATTGGATTTGGACCGAGAGATCAGGCTGTTTGCGAGCAGAGTATTGGCACGATTGGGTGAATAATGAGAAATTAATGCTGAATGTTCGATCTCAGAATATAGAGGTTTGTTGAATTCACACAAGATAATAGAGGTCTAGGTTATGCTTTGAGAGTCGTTCAATTCCGACACGCTACAGTTTGAAGCTATCCACGAGGCATGGCCATCACGCTCATGAACTTTAGCCATGCGTCTATAGGCAAGGCAGGCTTGCTCTTGTCAATGCCCTTGATGTCTCCAAATGGGTCGTTCGGTGGCTTTGCAGCAGGCATGACATCTTCGGTCACGCCATCCTCCATTTCCTCGTCTTCATCTTCGTCCTCGTCGTCTTCCTCGTCATCGTCCATGTATTTGTTCAGCTTCCTCCTCAACCCTGTGACAACATTCTCCACACCAGCCGCCTTTTCTGCAAGAGTGTATTCGTAGTCAAAGGCACCACTGGAGTACATGTAGCCCGCAGACTGGGTGCTTGTCGGTTTCGCGAACGCCCATAGCTCCGCCTGTTCGTCATCCCCCAGACCCGTACCGCTTCCATTATCCCATTTTGCGACCTTGCTCGGGTGAGTGTTGTCGTCCACCCAGTCTTCTACTGTAGGCTCGGCTTTCTTGCGCAAAAGCTGCTGAAGGACGATCTCATGCGAGTGGCCAGGGAATGAAGCGTGCGGGTACGGGTGAGCTGCGGTGAGAAAGCCGCGATTCGCGTCGAAGATGGTTTGTAGTTGTTGGAGATCGGCCGCGAGAAGGCCTGCGCGCGTCTGGAGCGAATCCCTGCCGATGCGCTTAGCAACTCGGAACAGGAAAACGCACTTATATACACGAGGGATGCGCACTTGCCAGAGGAAAAGGAAGTGCAATCTTGACCTACCATGTCGGGAGCGTCTCTTGCCTGCTAAGATCAGTTTTGAGGATGTTAAGAGAGGTCGACAGCTGTTGTAGACGCTGTCGCAATTGGTCGAGCGCGCGAATGTTCTCCTGTGGGAGTGCCATTGTCTCGGCTATATGTATCTCGGGTGCTGGTGAAGACAGTCTAGTTGGCAATGTGTTTGGGTATTGCTGTCATGCAGCTTGAGTGGCTTGAGAGAACGCGGACGGTCCGTGCGTGGCTGTTTCACATCAATGCGAAGCAGGCATTGTGTTTTGCAGCTGGAAACATCACAACTCTGTATTGTCCAGTGCTATTCATTGACTTAATCATGTTGACACCTCACTGGTATTCGCATTGTCCATGGTGCTCTACGTCACCGTGCCTGCCCATCACATGACAGCTCTGCTGCGTCACAGCTTAGACTCGATGCTCTGAATACACGTTGTAGCTGCAAATGACTCTCTTGATGATACACGTCCTAGTATAGGCATGTGTCTGGCCTGTCAATGGTTGTCAATTTCATCTCATGTGCTGTCGCTTTTGCCGACTACAGTCACGTCTCGACTCATCATTCACTCAATCGCACGAGGTAGGAGGCTAATCTTCAATGCGAATGCTATCACAAGCCGCCATCACTGCCTTCCAAATGGAACCGGCATCTCCTATACCCATGAGTATCTCATCGTCTCATGACCTAGCTCGATACCTCATAACAACAATACAAATGACCTGAGCAGGATCTCCACAACAATAGCAGCTCTGGTCTTGACCACATTGCTCTTCACTGACAATAGGGAAGATTTACTTATTGTGAAGAAAAGTCACTGCTGAATCTATAACAATAGTACCCAGGCTCCTGTTGTCCCTCGGTCAACTACATAATCCCCCTGCCAGTCTGCCGTTATACTGTGCTCACAACACAACATCCACCTTGCCTGATCAACACAAACCTCCTCATCAGACAACATGTTCCCCAAAGAAATGTCGACAGAGCGCGAATCATTCGCCCACAAACCAGACACCACTTTCACCATGAAGTCGAAGCACTTGAGGAGCATCCACGACCTTCTCCGCGACAAAATGGGCATGAGCGATTCTGCTGTTGCGACCACTGCACTTCGTGCACAAAGACACGAACAGCCTACGGCTTATATGCGCAAGTTCCTCCAAGCAGCTATCAAGGACCAAATCGATCAGTACAGGATGCAGAGCTTCGCCAAATTCGGTCTCGAGATCGAAGTCTCGCCTAAACCCAATGCAAAGCGCATACAACTTCTTGTGCAACACTTCGGCGAAGTTACTGTTGGCTACCATCACTATACCTTCCGTCCAAAACACAATGCGGAGCCTTCAAAGACTCTGCGTGTTCGCCTTCACCGAGGAAGCATCCAAGTCCAGTTCTGCGGTTCCTGGCACCTAATCTCTGCTTACCTCGATGAGGTCGGTACCAAGTGGACATATCCAGCCGCTCCGCTTCTCGAAATGAGCCGCCAGTCTCACTGGTGGGCATCCAACGGCAAGTCTTTCGAGATCACGAAGCTTCCGGGTGAGATCCGGAACATAATCTTCGACTTTGCTTTTCCGGCGGAAGCACGCCCCTTCCATCTCAGCGAATGTGCGCAACGAGATCGACTCGTACCAACTTTTGGACGTTCATACACCGCTTTAATGCGCACGAATAAGCAGCTGTATGAAGAAGCTAGCGACCGGTTCTACAAAACGACAACTTTCACGATTGAACACTGCCACCTCTTCTCTAAGACTCTAAACAATCGCTTCCTCCGGGACCGTCTACGCCATATCCGGCTTTCTCTTACTCACAGCGATTATCTGGAGTTGTTCAGCGCAAAGGCATGGGACCTCTCCACCAAGCCTTATGTCAAATACCAACTCCGCGAGATGTCAAACCTTACGAGCCTCGAGATTCACATCGCTACTCCCTCGCGGATTTCAAAAAAACTTTGGCTCGAGGGCGCGTGCCAGAAAACCGCTGTCAATATGATCATGGACGCTGCTTGGCCTTCGATTAGAGGCCTGCCCGTTACCATTACCGGCTACGTTAAAGACAGCCAGAAGAAAGCTATCGAGGCTCATGTTCAGTCTGAGAGAAACACGTACGCATTGTTCGAGGTATGGTGCCGCGACATTGGCAAGCACTGCTCATTGCGCGCTTTTGACTCCTGGGTAGAGTGGATGATGGCGGAGGAGCAGGGTGGCGTACGCCTCGATGGCAAGCCGTGCATTGAGGTTGAAGCTGAGGAGAGCGAGAGACTGCAGTGGCCTCTTATGTCTACTCAGGATCTGAGAAGGGTCATGTGGTGCTCGTGCGAGAAGCGTTGCAGCCTGGAGAACTGGGATCCGGCAGATTGAGCGACCTATGAATACGTGTACATGTGGCGGACCAGCAGGGGCGACATAAGCGAAGAGGGCCCAGTCATTGAGTGTTTAGTCTAACTTCCTGTATGTACGGAGGCAACAACAGTAACTTTTGATATCTCGAGTTCCTTGTCCGAATGCTCCACGCGAACAATGGCTGTGCAAAAGTCTGCGCATGTCTCTGTGATTTCACTCCTCCATCAGCGCCTGCCCGATTTAACATCCGTCTACCTACTCTGGAGATCATGACATTCCGTAACGTCCTCTTGATGCCAATGTGTCGATGCTAAAATGGTATAAAGTATGTTGATGCAGGAGTTGTTCGATTAGTAGACGCAGATGCTGGGTCGAATTCAGACTTATGTCCTTGGTCGAGACGCGGGCTTCGAAGATCGAGTCTTGGCAGAGAACCTCGCATGACCAAGAAACGAGTCGCAAGGATATCGTCCTTACCTCGACTTACATTCTCGCAGTCGCCTCATAAACGCAATGCAGATGTGTGGCTGAAGTGGCGACCGTGGCAATGGCGCTCTCGCCGGAAACGAGACGCGACCATGCGACCATGAAAGCAGAGCAGAGTTTGGACAGCACCGAGTCTCTAGAGGAGGGCACTTGCCACACCCGTGTCATCTGCAGTTAACCGCGACAGAAGCACATACCGCACAAGGCGCACTGGGTTTCACATCAAAGCATTTCTGGCCGTACCTACCTCACTTGCGTATTACCTGGACTCATAATTCGCCACCATGTCGCAAGCCTCACAGCAGGTGTCACGGTACCGTCCGGCCGTGATCGCCATCACTGGAGTCGCCGCCGCGGTCGGCATATGGACGCTATACTCGACATTCTCGGACCAGTCCTCCAAACAACCGTTGCATAGGAGCAATGCTGTACGTCGGGTACGCCGTATCTCTGCCGAAGAGCCCCTCGTTGAGGCCAACAGCCCAACACAGGATGAACCCTTCGGAGCGGCGGTGGTCAAAAGAAACGACCTGACTATCGGACGCATAGTGTTCGGGCGAGACAAGATTCCTTCTCCAGAGGAATGGCAAACACTGTATGGCCATGACGCCGAGCACGCCCGCGCTCGCATCATTGGAATCGCTGTGGCGTCTGTCATAAGTGCATCGCAAGAGAGGCCTTCTGACTTGACTGGTGATGCGCGACAAATACTCTCTAGCTTTGGACTGGAATTCATGGGTAGCGACATCATCAACAACCCGATAGAAGCCGCGCAGAGGTACCGCCCTTTGTTGGCCGACATGCTTGGCTCAGTCGGAAACCTCGATCTTGAGCGTCTCTTCCAAAACTTCTCGAACGATGTCGCCGACGACTTAGCCGAGACTGAAATAGGAGTCATGGAGGAAAGTCAAGCGGTAGAGCCCGCACAAGGACTGAAAGGTCTGCTGTATTACATCGCGGAAGAAAAAGCGAAGCGCGAAGCCTACGAGCACCGTGGTATACGTTGCGACTCTTGCAACGAATCACCGATTCGTGGTATACGCTGGCACTGTCTAAATTGCCCTGACGTTGACCTTTGCTCTACATGCGAAATGACGTTCCCCCATCAGCAGACGCACGTCTTCGTCAAGGTCAAGATCCCGTTGCCCGCTGTCGCGCAACCAGGCCGAGCACTGAACTTCCCAGTGTGGTATCCCGGAAGTCCTCACATATTGCACGAACCTATTCAACCTGCGCTCAGAAAACGCCTAGCCGAAGAGTACCACCACGAAGAGCCTCAAATTGATGCCCTGTACGACCAGTTCATTACCACAGCTAATGTCTCCTTTGAGCAAGACCCTTCGCAAATCAAGATCGGCATCGACCGAAAAGCATTCGACAGCGCCTTGACTATTGAGGCCTGGACCGACCATTCTGCCCCAAATGCATTGTACGATCGCATGTTTGCATTCTACGACCGCGGTAACAAGGGTGCAATTCTCTTCGAGGACTTTATCAACGGGATGGCATACCTCCGAGGCCCCAACAGATTCCAACCACTAAGCCGAGCTTTACAGGGTTTCGACATTGATGCCGACGGTTTCGTTGATCGTCGAGATTTCCTTCTCTTGCTTCGTGCGAAATACGAAGTGCAGAAAGAGCTGCTAGCTGGCGTTGCGAGCATACGCGCGGACAAGATTTCCCAGGAGGGCATAGATGTGCTCAAGTCTAGCCAGCCCATCAGTGCCATTTTCTGCGAACAGGATATGCCGCAAGGCGAGCTGCGCTCCAGCGGCGGCAAGCCGAGGAACATTCATGGTGACCTCGAACCTGCTGAGGGAACGAAGACTATTCTTGACGACAATGAGGTGCCGGCGGGTGCAAGCGCGCTTCCGAACAACGTTTTCCGAGTACGCTCACTTCCGCAATTACAACGCCAGCTCGCACGTCTTGACAGGCGGCTTCACCAGCAGGAGACAGAGATCTTGAGTGCTGAGGGAGAGGCTGCGGTAGAGGAACACGCAGACTCGCTGCCCAACACACTCTCCGCAGAGGATGCTGCTGCTCTCGGCGTTGCGCCTACCCCTGCCACTGAGCAAGTCACGACAAGTACACAACAGGACGCGCTCTGGAAGTTTACGGAGATGAGCATTAACGAAGCTCTCGATCCTATCTTCATCTCAAGGGAAAGGCTCGATCGCGATGTTGAAGCAACTTCAAAAGAACGTCGTCGCTGGCGCAAGGAGATCGACGATGTCTTGGAACAAAAGAAGGCTTTTGAAGATTGCTTGCGCGTCGGCGCCGAACTTGACCCGCTTGTCGCTGCTGCTGCTAATTCCCACGACCAAACATCGCGGTCGTGGATCACCAACCAAGATACACCGGAGCAACGCGCTGCGGAAGTCCAACGCGAAATTGACATCCAGATGCGCGACAGCATCCTACCAACAGACACGGCAAGTCTCGACCAAATCGAAGCCGAGATCCAAGGACAGTCCCTGGAGGAGTTGCTTGCTGCCGCAGGCTATAGCATAGCTGAGGATGATGGTGCTGATGAGAAGCGACCCGCGAGTCCTGTTGCCACAGAAAACCCTCCCGACCAGCAAAACGGCTCGACAATTTCCACAGACGACGTTCGACCGGAGCAGGATCGACTAGAGTACTTGGCCACTCTCGATCACGAAGAGAGGCTGATTGAAACCCGAGGCGGCGCGGGCCGCTTATCCTACGACGAGATTGAGAGCATGGCAAAGACGAATAGAGAAGTACGAGGGCTAGTCATGAGTTGGTTGGAGCTCGCTAGTTTCTGATCGTCGTGTTTTGCTCGGTCGCGTATGCGTGTATGCGCGAGAGGGGGGATTGTTCGCGTGTATGATTTTGTATATAGACAGACCTGTAATTAGCGCTCGCTAGATTTCTTTACGAGTATCGCAGAACCGCCTCGTCCTTGGCGTCTTGCAGGGGTATGTGATCCTGCGACTCCTAATGGAGACAGGGCAGGTCTGTGTATTTGTGTTTCCGATTTGGCGAATCCTCCCGTTTGAGAAAGACTTGTAGGTAGCATCTGTAGCGGAGTGCCTGGGCTTTCGATGGATACGATCAATGTTGATGCATTTTGCCACACACCGCGTATCCGAGCCCGGAAATGTGCTGGCATATCCCAGGACGGTCCATAGATTGGCAATATAGATGATTCGTATTACTGTTTGCTCTTTTTGTGCCATTGGAAGGAGTTTTGTCGATCGGTACGCAACCCTTGTTACCCCAACCTAGGGTTTGCGATGTGAGGGGGCTTGGACATAAGTTTGAATACTTTAACCGTTCCGTTCACCAAAATTAGATTCTTAACTTCTATACATGCTCACCTTTGATGGAAGACCATAATCTGACCATCACATTTGTTTAATCACACACAGCGGGTGAGTTCTACGCGCAGTCTGTCTGCCTGAAGTGTTGCTATATTGGTACTGACGATCGACATAGCGCACACAAATTCACATGCTCTCATGACTCGAGATTGTGCAGAGGCAAACAAACCCTATGCACGCATATCATGTTGGTCTGCAGGCGTTAATGAACTTTACGAGTGAGCTAGAGCGCGCACGTCGCGCTATCGAATAGATGGGGATGCTATCTCTGGACTTCTCCCCTTTCATTTCAGCCGCAGCGGGTCTTGGACGTGGCATCCTAGCAAAATGAGCCCAGCCACTGACTCGCCATTGGCGGAAACATGCTATAACGCCTTCCTTCGCGTCTGGTCCGAAACGCATAGCGTCGGGCCGCCCTTCTCATCGGCCCACCGAGACCCTAGCCACAAGAGATGCTGCTCTGTTGCTTGAGCGAACCATGTCGGTAGGCAAAGCGATCTCTGCTCTGGACTGGCGACGGCCTTTGCTATCAGAGCCTCGTGGGTCTCTGGCTTGCAGGATGAAGCACTCTAAAGTAATTGCCTGGGGTCCCCTCAAGCCGTAAACGTTTTCCCTGGTCTTTTCTCTGTCTTGTCTGTTGTGTCTGTGTGACAACAGCGACCACACGATTATGACCATGGGCGTCTCCCACCGCGGAACCGGAAAGTCTCGAGTCCAGTTGCTTTCATTGTCAATATTGGGGCTAGCAAAAGCAGCGGTCAACAACGATGCCTCACCTTACGAAATCAAGTTTAATGACACAGCATCTGTTGGACCCGATGGTGAGTGTCGCGTGGACGCTGTGTAACCAGTCCTGCAGCTGACCGGCGCCAACCAAAGGCCCATGGAACTACATACGTATCGCCGACCCGGACAATGGCCAGTACATCGCAGCCCTACCGTCTATCGCCAGATTGCCGCTCTACGTGAATGCGACCGCGTGCGAAATGCAGGGATCGACTTGCCCGCTACCAGCAGACCAGACATGGCATGAATACGACGCGTGGGAAAATTCCAATGGCGCCGACACGAAGAGCTTTTTGATGCCGCCAAAGGACTGGGATGCAGACTACGCCGCTCTTCTAAATCTTACTGGTGCTGGAGGCTATTTTGTTGATCAAATTGTACTGCAAAACGACGGTAACTACGACTCCCAGGCACACCTGGAAAACCAAGTTCTGGCCGTCAGCAAGGACTGGACAGTGAACTTGGGAGTGGAGATGCAATACACCAAGAGTGTTTCGCTGGTAAGTGGCCCTGCAGCCATGTCCGTATTCGGACGCAGTAAAACAGTATTGACAATCCCAGCTTTCTTTGAATGCGAGTGTCAGCAACATCACATACTACAAGACACAAGACGACACCGTTACCGCAAACACCACCTTATACAGCGCTTACGATGCAGGCTACATCCCATCACTTTCTTATGGTCTTCACATAGGCTCGGCCGAGCCCAACATCTCAGGAAGCCTGGTCCTTGGAGGCTATGACAAATCCCGTATCTTGTCCGACGCCATCGTTGCTGGAAATGACAACCTTTTCCGCTTGACTGATATTGCACTCAATGTCTCAAGTGGCGGTTCGGCGTTCATTGAATCGTCGTCTTCAGGAGCTATTGAAGGCCTGCTAAAAGCACCTACGGACTTTGGCGACTATCTCGAAGTACAACCCAGACCTGGAGTGCCGTACCTGTACCTTCCACTGGAAACTTGCGATGCAATTGCTGCACACCTGCCGGTCACATACAGCCCTTATTACAACCTCTATATTTGGGATACTGATAAAGATGCCACCGAGGATATCATCTCCTCACCACACTATCTCTCCTTTGTGTTCACCGACGACACCAAGACGAGCGCTCACATCAAAGTTCCATTTGCTCTTCTGAACCTCACACTCGACACGCCTGTCTCGAAGAAGCCTTTGCAGTACTTCCCCTGCAGCCCCTGGGAAGCTGACGCAACAGGCTACACGCTGGGCAATGCCTTCCTGCAGGCCGCTTTCCTCAGCCAACACTGGCAAATGAACACCACGGTTCTTGCCCAGGCCCCTGGCCCTGATTATCACGAGAAGAACCTCCAAGCGATACCCTACGATTCCGATATAACTGTGGGCGCCGCAACCGATGCCGCCGACTGGGCGAAAACGTGGGCCACTACGCTCAAGGACCTGCCCGGGGGACAAAGCTCAGGTACAACTTCTAGCTCGACCCCAAGCTCAACCTCAACCTCAAATTCTGACTCCTCTGGTACTGCAGCAGCTTCGGGCAACGGAAACGACCCTACATCAGAAGACAAGTCGTCAGCCGTAACAGGAGGCGCAATAGCCGGTATTGTCGTCGGCGTCGTCGGCGGTCTGGCTTTGATCGGAGCAGCGGCCTTCTTCTTCATGCGCCGCAAGAAGGGCACGACCAAGCAACATCGACTGTCGTCGACCGGCGTCTCGCTGCAGAACCAGCCGCATATGTCGCCTCACGCTGAATTGGAAGCTTACTCGGTCGCTGGCGAGGCTAAGCCTGCGTATGAAATAGAATCGAGACCGTTGACGCACGAAGCAGAATCGAGACCTTTGACCGAGCTGCCGACGCAGCAGCGGAGGTTCGAGCTGCCTGGCGACTCATTGCTTGCTGAGAAGCCGGCAAATTGATGCTTCCTCTTTGTATGTAGACTGAATAATGTAAATAGACTGTCCATAATGTATCATGCACGACACCCCCACATTTCGCCGAGCCACAGCATTGGAACGTGCATTCACAAAGCTCGAACTTGTCGATGATACTTTGGAAGAATTTATTCGGATCGATCTATTGGAAGCTTTTGATGGTGTGTATTCCTGCTGGCGTGAGGATTGACAAGCAGTGATTGAGTCAGTGCGCCAGAGCAGAGAATCTCCATTTGTTGGTGCAGGCGACACCAGTGATGTAAAGCAAGCAACAAGCAAGAAGTCACAGCACGATGAAAGGAAAGAGGCAGTGTTTTGCAAACCACCCACAAAAAGCGTGAGCAGATATATTGCGTAAAGTATGTAAGTCAAGGAACAACCCTTTAAAACAACCAGACATGCCCGAAGTGAAAAGAATCGAAAGGGCAGAGGCCTACAAACAATCCCAAAAGGCCCAAAGATCTCTCGACAAGAAGGTGCTGAAAGACGACTGGCTGATGGAGACCGCCATGGTGCTCATGGAGTGAGCGCTTAGAGGGGGACGGCCAAGCAGTTGAGCTCGAGGTTGATGAGGTTGCCGGAGGCGTCGCCGGTGGAGCAGCAAGCAGCGACGTTGGAACCGCAAGCCTGCTGGACGGGGACAGCGACTGTGAGGAGAATTGTTAGTTTGGATTGCACTGGGTTGGTTTGGTGGAAGGTGGTTGGACTCACGGATGGGAACGCTCAAGCAGTTGAGGCCGATGAGGTCCTCGCCCTGGTTGCAGCAGGAGAGCTTCTGGCCGTTACCGCAGACGGCCTTGGAGTCCTTGTTGTCGATGCCGACCTTGGTGTTGCCGTCAGAGGCACCACCCTGGGGAGCGGCGTAGGCGAAGGCGGCCACGGAGGCGATGAGGAGAGTCTTGAAGAAGGCCATTTTGTTGATTGGGTTGGTTGACTAAAAGTCGTAAAAGGGTTGTGATAAGCGAATGTGGTTGTTGGAAGTGAAGTTGTTTGTTGGATGAGGAGGAAAAGTTCAGTTGGGCAGGTCGAGATGGTGTATCTTATACCATTCTGAGGGCGGGTTTGTTTGTGCTGTCGGTGTGCCACCGCCGTTTGGACATTACAATTGTAGGAGTGCTATAGGGATGGTTATGCCGATCTCAATCCGCCTGTGCTCTCCCTGTCTCTAACTAGTTGGACAGCAACGCGGGACTTGGCATGCATCGTGCAGGCCAAGACTATACGGTCTGAGAACATTGAGATCGTGCATGCATTTCGGCAGCATCCTGCTGGTAGCACCTGTCCGAATACTTCCAGCCTTTGGTCATTCTTGATATTCTTCTTGATGTAATGTACAAATGATCGCTAACCAGTTTTTTTCGGCATCGGTGTGGTGGTAGGTTGTACCAGCAAGGACGTCCTGGATCCCACATTCTAAGACAATATAAAACCTGGATTGTCTGATCTTAAGACAGTGCATACGTGGGCACGGGCTGAAGAGCACCCGTGGGGTCACGGCTAGCAGATGAAAATCGAGCTAAGAAGAACAGTCAGTCCATATTAAGATTGATCGCAAATCAGGTACCACGTGGGCGTCCCCTTCCGTACCAACCGAGCATCCGCAGCCTTGGTGAAGCTCAGAACATTCCATCCTCCGCATATTGGCCCGTACAGTGTGGCGTGTAGAATTTGTGATGAATGATCCAAATGAGGCAGCAATAACCTGACTGCTCCTCTGTATAGGGTGGACATGAGTATTACACAGACAGAGGTACCGTCTTCTCTCTGCAACTGCTAGACTTTCCAAACAACGCCATGCGTGCCGCACATCTGGATGTTGAGAGACAATGACTGTGGTGGGAATTGCTATTCCCGCGACGGCGAGACAGCACCGAACATCCTTAGACCGTAGATCTGATAGCCTTATAGACCCACGAAGGAGTCTGCGGGGCTGATCTGTCCAAGGGGGATCGGCCGCGGCGCCGAATCCTGACCTATATCACTCATATTATACCTTAGACCCGCTGGAACTTGATTCGAGACTCCAACGCGGGAACACGCGGGGGTCCGCGTTTCGGTCTCATGCAAGAATCAGTGGCGGGAGGCCTCACCGTCCATTCGAGTAAATGCAAATAAACATTCACCGACTCGCCACAATCGCGTAGACGCGCGCGCCTCGGATATTGTTAGCTCTATTCCAGATCGGCGATGATATCGCGGTAATGAACGTTGAGACTTTGATGTAACGAGGAATAGAAATCAACAGGAACACCAAGGATTGGCATTGTGCCCACCTTCATCAAACGACAGATTTGTTGTGACACTTCTCGCCACAAAACAAACCAACCCTGGAGAGACGAACTTCGCTATGCCCCTGCAGCTGCCACTGGATATCATGATGCTCCTGTACATTTCAGTCAGAGAACACTGCGTGAAAGAAGCAGAGCATTTCGACCGAGTGGCACTCTGGCACGTCGGCTGGCAGAATTGATGCGGTCGATTCCTCAACGTGCGCAGCAAGCAGAAGAGCACCCGCAACGCCATCGAAGGATAATCCATCGAAAAGATGCTTGCATCAAGCGCCACGAGAGCTTCCGATGATTATCAGAAGGGTAATGGCGATCTCAGTCTCATTTGAGTATGCAATCGCCGCCATAAATCCCAGGTCTCTTGACTTCCGCCTCGAATGCCATCAATGGTGACAATGCCTCCGTGAAAGAGTGGTTGACCACTGGAGAGTATCAGTCTATGCGAGCATGGTAGCATCAAGAAGCCGAACAAGACCAGGAAGGGAACACGGATAAATGAGTTGCCGCAGCAGGGATGGTTACGGGCACGTCGTTCGGCGCACAAGATTTGGAACTTCTGCCAAAAGACATCTTAACGACCAGATGGTCAGCAGGCATTTGTTCTTGGACGACGGTGTCTACCAGCGACAGGAAGCGGCTCGTTCTTCGATTGCTGGTGCGGCGCACTCGTGGCCGGGTGCTCCTTGGATCTGTCACAGCAAGCCCAAGTATGACCCTCTGGATTGTGAGTATTTTTGTAATGTGTTTGTGATGAAATGTTAAACAGCATGCTTCCGATGAAGATGGCGGTATGTAAACCTGCTCGGCAGAATGCAGAAGTGGAAGCGCTCCTGGAAGGACCGTCAATGAATCACATTTTGAACATTGTAGAGGCTTGCGAATGCACCGCAACCAGTTTTCAAAGCATGGCGGGGAAGCAGTCGATGGTATCAAGACATGATCGTGTGAGGTGAGGGAAGTGTCTTCGACAAATGCTTCTCTCATCAAAGGAGGCGTGAAGCAGCCTCCCATTGCCCGAAGTTGAACCGGGAGAAACCGCTGCGTCATTTTCAAAGTCGTCGAACTCGAGGTGTGCAAGACCCCGCTAGCAAAGTGCTCATATCTCGCGACACGACGTACGATTATTCTTTACAATATTCCATACAACAACGCCAGAATGTCTGTCCAAACACCCAACGGCACGATCAGTGCTGAGAACGCCGACAACTTCGAGGATATCGAGAAGCAGTTCGCCGTCAAAGGTGAGCCTTGCAAAAGTCCAACTCCAAAGACTTGCCCTGACATTTCTTCGTTGCGCAGTCGTTCAGCACATGACCACATACTGGTCGATTCTTGAGAAAATTCCTGGCTCGAAGCTGCGCCTGACCAAGATCGACGACGACATCCACGAGCACTTCCTCAAGGAATTCCCCGACTTCAACCTCAAGTCCACGATCAACGAAGATGAGATGAAGAGCAAGGCCGGCAAGGAGAGGTGGCGCACATTCATCGCTTCCTACGAGAACAAAGTGGACGACTACAACTTCGGCACAATGCTCCGCGCAAATGCTGCAGAGGAGTACGACCAGGACGGAACCATCTTTGGTAGGTCGGGACAAAGATTGTTGATTCGGAGTCGAGGTACTGACTGAGACGTTGTAAAGCCGTTCGCATGCAATTCTATGCTATTGAGATCGCGAGGTAGGTGCAAAACCCACAGGATCAAGGTTCTTCAGCTCAATACTCATTATGATACAGGAATCGCGCAGGTCTAAATGACTGGATCTACGAGAAGGCGCAGAAGGAGGCATCGGCTTGAAGGCTTTCATGACGAAGCCCGACATGATTTTGTGACGAAGCAACGAGGTCTAGAACCGCCCGCAATCCAATTTCTGCGATAGGTGTCAGCTGGTTGGGAAGCATCAGTTTCGATGATTCGTAACTCACCGGACTCGATGCGGTTCGCTAGTGGAAAGCGCACGCGACAAAAGCGCAGCGCATTCCCAGGTAATCTCCCACAAGTATTGACCTGACGGTATCGCGGGTTATGATGACAACGGGTGGACACATTGAGGTATTCAGAACAGGAATGTAGAAGCTGAGTTCAGTGTCCAAATCTTGGCCCGGTCGCGTTGTTGAAGTCTAACATGTGTGAGAACAATACTAACGAGTACTGTGCCACCGACACGGGAATTGCCGCAAAACAATGCATCACCCGCTCCCATTGACCAACCGCATCGTCGACTACTGACACAATTGCGTCTTCCAGCTTGCTTTTCGCGCCAGATCTTCTTGTCCCAAGCATAGAACTTATGGCAGCTGCGAGAATTTCCTCATGCCACCTGCCGTAGAGCAGCATCGCCAGCAAAGCAAACGACCCATCTCTGGGACCAGCCATGCGGATACAGCAAAAATCTCGGAGCCTGCCAGCGATGTCACCGCACCCGAAGACTCAGCAAAAGCTCCATGGCGCGCCCTCTTCTTCTTTACCACAAAGCCAAATCTGCCAATTTTGATCTCTGGAATTGTCTTCTCAATCATAGCCGGAGCCTCTGCGCCCATCAGCGCTTGGCTACAGGGAAAGATATTCGAGAGCTTTTCGCTACTCGGCGCCGGCCAGCTCGCAGCAGATCAAATCTATGATCAAAATCGGAAGTATGTCCTCTACTTTGTCGCTCTCGCCGGCGCCACATGGCTTGTCAATACGGGAGAATTCGCTTGCTGGATGTCATTCGGAGAGCTACAAGCAAAGAGTGCGCGGGACCGCTTGTTCCATGGCCTGTTAAAGAAAGAGATCGAATGGTACGACATGCGCAAACACGGCATTGGCGCCATGCTTCCTCGGTTGCAGGTACAGATACGAGAACTCCAGCTGGCCACTTCACAACCGCTCGGCGGCATCTTTCAACAGATGTCCACGTTCCTGCTCTCGATGGCGCAGGCCTTCTACTTTTCGTGGGATCTAACACTTGTGACCATTTCCAGCGTCCCACTCATCATGGGAATTGTCGCCCTAATCGGGCGGCCGATGCAAAAGTCTCTTACTAATCAGCAAGGGAAGCTCACAGAAGCGCAAAAATATTTGACGAGCGCATTCTCGGCAATCGAGACGGTGAAATGCTTCAATGGTCAGGAGATCGAACTCGGAAAGTATGTCAAGAAGGTTGGAGAGGCAGCGCTCTGGTACTACCGCGTCGCCAACGCCCACTCCATGCAAGTGGGATTCCTGACATTCCTAGCATCTACCGTTTTCGTCCAAGGCTTCTTCTACGGCGGTGTTCTGATCAATAAGCAGACGAAATCGGCAGCAGATGTCATGACTTGCTTTCTGTCGGCCATCGCTGCTTTCCAAGCTGTGCAAGGCATACTGCCCAACATCATTGTGCTGGAGAAGGGTAGAAGTGCGGGCTCGACCTTGCGAATGATCATGGCGGAAGTCCACGGCGGTACTGATGCTAAGGAATCGTTCAACATGCTGCGCCCTGAGTACTGCAAAGGGGAGATCGACGTGAGGAATGTGTCGTTCGCATACCCTGCTCGACCCGACCGACTTGCTCTGGACGATGTGACCATGCGAATTCCATCGGGAGAAATCACCTACCTGATTGGTAAGAGTGGCTCCGGCAAGAGCACACTCAGTCAGCTTCTCATGCGTTTCTACACTTCCTCGTATGGCTCCATAAGTGTCGATGGCATACTACTGGAGTCTCTGGATGTTGGATGGCTGCGCAGCAACTTCACTCTAGTGGAGCAGACGAGTTTACTGTTCAACGATACTGTCTTCAAGAACATCGCTTTCGGACGACGTGACTCGGACAACGTCACCAAGACGGATGTCATGGAAGCGGTTGAATTCGCCTTGTTGCAGATGATGATCACCGACATGCCGGATGGTCTCGACACGGTTGTGGGCTACAAAGGCGGCACGATGTCTGGTGGGCAGCGACAACGCATGGCGTTGGCAAGAGCAAGACTGAGAGATACTCCCATTCTCATGCTGGACGAGTCGACGAGTGCGCTTGACCACATCAGCAGGGCGTTGATAATGGACGCCATTCGCCATTGGAGACGAGGCAAGACCACAATCATAATCACGCATGACATTTCACAAATTCACGCCGATGATTACGTCTTCGTGCTTGAGCAAGGAAAGATGGTACAAGAAGGGTTCAGAAAGCACATGGAACGGTTAAGAGACACCCCGTTCCAGGCCTTCCTACCACCAGAGCAGCACGCGACAGCGTCGCCGTACGATGCACGGAAGAACACGGTGTTCGAGTCTGTCTACACGCGTGGCTCCTCGATTGATTATGCCTCCATCACGACACGCGAGACAAGCACTGTCTTCGATCCGCTCGAAGCACAGCTCACCGCCACGGAGACGAAGAGGGTATCATTCGTGCCTGAAGTCTTCACCAATGGAGGTCCAGTACCTGGAATGCGTGCGGCAGGCACCACTGGGTTGACATCGACGTTCGCTTCACCTTTCCTGCGCATGGCAGTCAACCCGCCTACCCTGCCAGCAATATTGACTCAATGGGAGCCTTCAATGCCAGGCAAAAGAGATTCGACTCCGGTGACGTCTCCGAGCAGCGATCGGTCACCTACGAAAACGCGTATGTCGGTGATACTCGAGAACCTTGTGGACAGAGCTGGCAAGCAAGCTGCGAATGCCAGAGCTGCTCCAGGGAATACTGGAGTCCGTCGCCGCAGGCCATTACAAGATGATACGTCTTCTGTCACGACCGGGCCAAGATCCAAGCACGCCGACAAGGACGAGGAACTAAGCTCGCCCGACAATGTCAGACAACAGACTTTCAAAGAGATACTGAAGACAATCTGGCCGAATCTGGCCTGGTTCGATCGGTGTGTCATGATATCTGGTTTCTACTGTGCCACGGTCCATGCTGCCGCCACACCTGTGTTCGCGTGGGTCTTCTCAATGCTCATAACAGCCTATTCTGTCAAGGAGAACCGCGCCAAAAAGACTCTGACCTATGCCATGGCTATGCTTGGCATCGCGGCCGTAGATGGCTTCCACACGTATTTGTTCCGCTACTTTCTCGAGTATGCGGGACAACGATGGGTAGACAGCATCAGAGAGAAAGCCATGATCCGAATCCTGGACCAACCTCGAGAATTCTTCGACAAAGAGATCAACTCAGTATCGCGAATGACTGAAGGCCTTGATCGCAATGCCGAGGAGATGAAGAACATACTGGGTCGCTTCATCGGCATGATATTCGCAGCCGCCCTGATGTCAACTATCGCTGTTGTGTGGTCGATTGCTGGACAGTGGAAGTTTGCGCTCATATGCTTGTCGGCTGGGCCGTACGTTTATCTTGTCACCAATGCCTTTGCCGTAGTCAGCGGACGATGGGAGACTATTTGCACGGATGCATCGGAATCTGCAAGCGCGATCATGAATGAAACGTTCATCAACATTCGTACTGTCATGGCTTTGACATTGGAAGACCACTTCTTGCAAAAGTTCACCGTGGCCACTGATTACACGCTCAAAGTCGGCTTCATTCGCGCATTGCTGTCCGGATTCTTCTACGGCTTGTCCGACTCAGCTGGTGTATTCGTCACCGCACTGATATTCTACGTGGGGACTCTTTATGCGAGAGATAGAGGCGCAGAAGCCGTTCCAGGATTGCTCCACGTATGCTCCACACTGGTCCTCACGATCAACAACGTAAGCGCGCTCTTGTCCTACGTTCCGCAGATCGGTCAAGCGAAAGATACAGCGTCTCGATTGCTTCGCTTGGCACAGCTCCCAGAGGATTCCCATGAGCATCTCGGAGATACAAAAGTCAATACGATCGGGGACATCGTGTTCAACAATCTGAACTTCTCTTACCCGTCGCGGCCCGACGCTATCACCCTCAGGAATATCAATCTTTGTATCAAACCTGGCACTTCCACCGCCATCGTGGGCGGTTCTGGAAGCGGTAAATCGACCATCGCAAATTTGTTGCTCAATCTCTACACTTCTCAGCCAAAACATTCCTTCGACAAGAACAAGCTTGGCGACCTCACTCTTGCTGGTCGAGACATCAAGAACGTAGATACGACCTCTCTTCGCGCTTTGATCGTGGTCGTTCCACAAACGCCCGTGATCTTTGCCGCGACAGCCGCAGAGAACATCGCATATGGCCTTTCAGCCGATTCTCCGTTCAACAATCCAAACCAGATCGCTGAAGCTGCACGTGCGGCAGGCATCCATACTTTCATCGAGAGTCTTCCATCCGGTTATGCAACGCTCATCGGAGATGGCGGTCTTGGGCTTTCGGGCGGACAGGCTCAACGTGTCGCCATCGCACGTGCCCTCGTACGCAAACCTTCGGTTCTGATTCTCGACGAAGCCACGTCCGCACTTGACGTCGAATCCGCCAACCTGGTCCGCGATACGCTGAAAGCGCTCTTGGAAGAGCCCGGCCGTGAGATGACAGTCATCATCATCACGCACAGCCGCGAGCAAATGCAAATCGCGGAGCGGATCGTGGTGCTAGACCAGGGGCAGGTGGCGGAGGAGGGCACATTTGACGAACTACTGGCAGCTAATGGTGCTCTGACAAATCTGCTGAGTGGTGGTGAATGGGATGGCGGTGCAGAAATGAGAAATGAGCGAAGGGCGGCAAGGGCTAGAGGCGGGTTGAGGATGAGGGATATTGAGTGGAGGGGTAGAAGGGCGAGAAATAGAATGAGGCTGTGAGATATGCGACGGCTGATCGTGCTTAGATCATAGAGAAGAAGCGTTTGTCTAATGTTTATAGATCGAAGAAACTCGATCATGGCTTCCAGGCGCTGGTTGCCCTTTCCCCGCTCAGCACGTCCGGCAAACCATCATCTTTTACTAATAAGACATCCTCGTGGCGTACACCAAACTTATCGACCAAATATATACCTGGCTCGCTAGTAAAAGTCATTCCGGCGCGGAGAGGCGTGTCTACGTTGCCCTTGTTAAGGTAGGGACTCTCGTGCGCTTTGATGCCAATGCCATGGCCGACGCGATGGGTAAAAGCGTCACCGTAACCGGCATCTTCGATGACAGTACGAGCTGCAATGTCCACATCCGCTGCGGAGTGGTTCAATGTAAGAGCAGAAAGAGATTGCGTCTGTGCTTCGAAGACGGTCTGCCAGACGGCGAGCTTGTGTTTGATGTCCGCGTCCCACGTAGACTCATCAGTCGATGTGAAAGGCGAGAAGAACGAGCGGCACACGTCCGAACTGTAGCCATAGAGGTGCGCTCCGACGTCAATCAGCACCATGGTCGTGTTCGTGAGTACTTGGCTACCGTCGGTTCCACCGTGTGGGTTGCTTGCATCGGCATCGAACAGAACGATATCGAAGAAAGGCTCCAGAGATGCCGCACGGAGTGTGTCATCCAGCACTTCAGCGACGTTGTTTTCGGTGAGCCCAGATACAAGGCAGGGTCGCATTGCTCGAATGGCCTCAACTGTGCCGGTGTTCACAGCGCGGAGGATGGCAACTTCCGCCGGTGCTTTGATCTGACGCACGCGCTCGACATCGCCACCAAGACCGGCGACTGAGAATGTAGACTGCGTGGAAAGGCCACGGGCGATGAAATCGCGCATCTCCTCGTCGACGATAATCTTGACGGCTGCGTCCTCGCTGCCACGCCTTTTCGACCGAGATAGCGCTCTTGAGGATGCGAGTGTCGCATAAGGATCCCAATGTTCCTCATAGGTCACCCAAATCACCTCCTCCGTGTCAACAAACGGCATCCCCAGCAGACGGGCTCGCTCTGCTTCGAAGCTTGGTACGAGGAATGTTGTCTTCGCTTCTCCCTTTGCTCCAGGCTGGATGATCATGAGGAATGGACGTTCTTCAGGCTCCCATACTTCCCATTGCTGCTGTGTGATGTTCGCATAGTATGAGAAAGTGTAGCCTGTGCGAAAAGAGTATGTATTAGCACTTCATCCTAAGAACCGCCTTGACCATGTCTGCTAAGCTTACCAGGCTCTACAGCAAATGCATCCGCACCATCGGAGAGGAGAGCTTGTGCAAGACGCTGTCGGCGTGCAACAAACTCATCGCGTGCAATTGGGCGGACTCCATCTAGAAATGGGAAGCGAGTTGCTTGGAAATTCTCGATAGAGCAGGTCCGAAAGTCATTAAGGGTGGATGAGAGTGTAGACTCGTGTAGGATGGTATGATCTTCCTCAGAAGATGCCCGGCCGTTCTGTTGCAAGCAGGCTGGCAAAACATTTGAGAAGAATATCAGAAAGCAAGAGATGGCTGCTGCTATCAACAGGAAATATTTCTTCGGCGTCCGCGTGTGTTGTAATGCTGGACCCGGTGTTTCCAGCACCGGAAGCAATGCTTCAGAGCTTGATTTCTCAAACCTTAAAGATTGGTACACCATATCCGCGGGGCGATGTTTGTTCCGATACTGTTTTGACAAATATCAAGAGTAGGTCGTCTCTGATTGAGATCATTCCCAATGGCTTGGATAAGCGGCATTTAATCGGCAATTGGTTATCTCAATTGGGAGTCAACTTGGCAATCAAGAGTGGACTCTTGCATCTCCGCAGTTCCCAACCACATTTGGCAGCTTGTCAGGCATATCACACATCCGACCACGTGCGGACGGCGCTAGGTAACAGCAGATGTAACCTCGCAGCCGGCCAAGCTGCTGCCCGTCGAATCAACACAGCTCTCGTGGCCCCACGAATCCGCAAACTTGAGATACCACACGCAGGGAACTGGCAATGTGCAAGGAGTCGGACAGTCCGATACCGCACCAGTTATCTCGGAGATATCAATGGGTGTATTGTCGTCTCCGAGCTTGAAATATGTACGCGACCTCGCTAAGATGATAGACAAGACCTTTCCATCAGAGTTGGCGCAATTATGGGCGCTCTGAATGAAGAGCCTGAGTCGATCGCCTCTGCCAGCAATACCCATGACGAGAACGCCCACCAGATCTCGGCCGCCAAATCGACTGAGGCTAAAGATACGACCATAGAAATCAGCGACCATGGTCAGGCTGAAGAAGCGCCTAAGACGTACTATAGCAAGCTCTCGATTTGGCTTGTAATCATCTACTCGGGCCTTGCAATCGGAAGCGATGGCTAGTAAGGACTTCCTCAATCTCTATGCATCAAACGTATCTCTGACCTGGCCGATAGCAACGCAGCTGTCATCGCCAACGCGCAACTGCTCATGGCTGTCCTATACCCTGAATCTCTCACGAGTGCCATCTACTCGCGCCTCAGCAATGCTTTCATGATTGGGATGATCATCGGTATGCTGCTGTTTGGCGGTGTGGTGGACCAGCTAGGACGCAAGACAGGCGCGGTCGCAACGACTGTGCTGCTAGTTCTTGGTATCGCGCTGTCCGCGGGCTCATCTGGCCGCACCGAAACCGGCATGTTTTGGATGCTCATCATCTCTCGTGGCATTGCTGGGGTGGGAGCTGGAGGCGAGTACCCTGTATCAGGAGCCGGCGCAGCAGAGGCTACGGACGAGAACCAAGCATACCGCAAGCATCGAGGCTTCTACTTTGCCATGCTGGCAGATCTCTCAGCATCACTTGGCTACATCTGGGCAGCCCTCGTTCCACTCCTGTTGTTGCTCTGCGTTGGCCAGCAAGTCTCCAAGTACGAGATTGTCTGGCGAACCTCTCTTGCTCTAGGCCTGATACCACCCTTGTCGATCTTCTGGTTCCGCATTCGCATGGCCATCTCCACTGCTTACCGCAAATCGGCTATGCGCAAGCAACGCGTACCCTACAAGCTGGCTTTCAAGCGTTATTGGCGAGCGCTTCTCGGATGCTCGGCAACGTGGTTCACCTACAATTACGTGAGCGTACCATTCGGAATCTTCGCTGGTACAATTACATCAAGGGTCAATCCCTCTGATTCCCTGATCAAGAGCCTTGGCTGGGGCGTCGTCATCAACTGCTTCTACATTCCCGGGCCTTTCGTGGGTGGTTACCTGTCAGATAGGATCGGCAGAAGAAAGACGATGGCACTAGGATTCACTTTACAAGCACTGCTGGGTTTCATCATTGGCGGTGCCAATCAACAGATCCAGAAAGTGTTCCCCCTATTCATCGTGTTGTACGGACTCTTCCTAACTCTTGGGGAAGTGGGACCCGGCTCGACAGTAGTTATCACCGCCACCGAGAGCTTCCCGACTTCAATTCGCGGGCAGATGATGGGATTTGTCTCAGCATGGAGCAAGGCGGGCGCGGCTATCGGAACGCAGGTCTTCAGTGCCATCATGAGCTCGTGGGTTGACTCAGCCAAGGCTGACCAAGCTGCATTTCTCATAGGATCAAGCTTTGCTCTCGTTGGCGCGCTGATTGCGTGGTTTGTGCTCCCTGACATGAGCACGAGACTTGAGGATGAAGATGAGGCCTGGAAAGAGTACTTGGCGCGGCACGGATGGGAGGCTGACTGGGGCGACAAAGTGTCGCAGGATCCAAGTGGCGTCAAGATGGACCGCATAGTTTCATAGAGTCATATCGAGTGGTAACGACATGCCTACGCCTTAGGACTATCGAAGGCGTCGGGCTCGCTGACGGAAACCTTGTATCTCTCAAGGATGAAGAAGCTCTTGGTAAGCTCTACTAAGCTGCTCTTGTTCCAAAATGGCTCATGACGCCCTGCATTCCGCACTAAGGATCTGGAGCGACGATCTCCGTGCAGATCGGTCTCCAGCCTTTTTCGAGCTTTCGCAGAAATCGCATTTCCTTGAACCTGTTCTTTTTCCTTCTCTGATGACATCCCAAGATAACAGACTAGTGTAGATTTCTTCGCCATCGAGGTATCACATATGGGACGAAAATGTGAGTTGCCTCGAGGACAAGCCTTCGCTAGGAGAGGTGCGTGGACAGCTGAAGCTTCGTATAATTTACCAGCCGCAGCGAGGACCGTATCTCAGCCGCATGCCCGGCCCTTCGTCTTGCCTTAGTCTCCGCTCAGGATCAAGACTATTCGAGACTATGAAGGAATGGCTCCGGGGGTAAGCCGACTACCACAACTTGCTCAGCTTTCGAACACGATGTATTTAATAAGCCACCTACACGCCGCTATAGAGCGATGAAGTGTTGACTTTCCTCCTCTACTCTATCAATTTAGCATAATCTAAAAATAGAACATGTCCGGCAAGTCAGAGTTGTACGGAGAAGACATTCCTCCTTATGAAGAGTCCCTCTTTGCGTTCCTCGAACATGGAATGCTCAAGACTCCGGACAATGTCGCTGTGGTATCTCGATCTCAGCCGGGTGATCACCTCGCGGAGTTGGTACAAATCTCTACCGGAACACAACCGGGAAGAGTCAAAGACTCCTGCCTGCGATGGACCTACGCAGAGTTCTTCGATACCACAATCAACTTGGCCACGGGGCTTTCGATCCAGAAATTGAACGCAGATTCTATAACGGTGACGTTCATACCGAACTCTGTTGAATGGCTTCTCCTCTTCTCGGCATCCATCGCAGCTAAGACAGGTATTGCATTCCTGGATATCGACATGCTGCAAAAGCCTCGTCGCGCGGAGCTGGAAGCCAAGTTGGTGCAGTTACGGCCGTCTTGTATCATCGTGGCAGACAGTAAGGGAGCTCTCGCGGTAGATGATGCTCTCATGAGAGTGGATCTTGCGGACACGATCAAAGTCACCTTGGAAAGTAGCGCAGCTGATGCCACTGGTAGCACGAATATTTGGAGATCTCTCGTCAGCTTATGCGAATCGCATCCCGCATCAACAATTACGAAAACCATTGAGAGCGCTCGTGATGATGACCCGGATCGCACTGCTCTAATAATCTACACTAGCGGCACCTCTGGAGGAATGCCCAAAGGTTGCATCAGGCACGCTGGAAGCCTTCTCAGCAACGCCAAGACACAACGATTCTCACGCCATGGAGATATCGAGCACAATATCAGAATACTGCAGACAGCAAACTTCCGCGCTATCGCGCCAATCATTGCGCTCATGTGCTGGCGCGACGGCGCGACGTTAGTCTTGAGCACCTATCCTTTCCACCCAAAGACCTTCTTGGATGACATCGAACACGAGAGGGTGAGCGAAATTGCTCTGATCCCGGCCCAAGCGCACGCAGTTGCCGCCGATCCGACGTTGAAGTTGAGGGACCTGAGCTGTTTGAGGCTGGTAGGAACCGGTGCCGACATGGTGACAAAGTCGCTGGTGCATCTGATTGAGCGATGCTTCCCAGGAGCTGGCTTTATGGCTATACATGGC
The DNA here is from genome assembly GCA_001553865.1 of Cladosporium sp. BSL10. Classification (NCBI taxonomy): domain Eukaryota; kingdom Fungi; phylum Ascomycota; class Dothideomycetes; order Cladosporiales; family Cladosporiaceae; genus Cladosporium; species Cladosporium sp. BSL10. The sequence goes on from LJJI01000184.1 coordinate 25,483, forward strand.
ATGAGCGAGTGCGGTGGGATTTTCCAGTGGACCTATCATGATGGATCGAGCTCGATTCCGTTCTATCAGGACATCTCGCCGTTGGGTCGAGTTTCTGGCGGTGCTCGGATACGGATGGTATCTCCAGAAGGCGAAGTAGTGCCGCGCGGAGAAGTGGGCGAGTTCCATGTCAGCCATTCATCAATCTTCAAGAGATATCTTCGAGAGCAAACGGAAACACCAGAACTGTACACCGATGAGACAGGTCGATGGTTCAATACTGGCGACCTTGGTCTCATTAGCGATTCTGGCGATGTGTACGTTGTCGGCAGAGTGAAGACCGCAATAAAACGTGCTGGGGTATCCATAGCACCGGCTGCGATTGAATCTTGTCTGCAGTCATACATTGGATCACAGGTGAGGGACTCCCGACACTATTCGACATGCGGAAAGTTAACATAAATTCTAGACGGCCATCATAGGAACGCCTCACGAAACCCTTGGGCAAGAACCATTTGCCATCGTGGAAGACTTCAAAGGCAAATCTGTCGAACAGATCAAGTCCCATGTGATAGCCATGTGTGGTCCAGACTGGCAGCTTGGTGGTGCAGTCGAGCTGAAAGACCTTGGATTCGATTCTTTCCCTATAAACCTCTCTGGTAAGATCCAGAAGACGGAGCTGCTACGCCCGGTAACAGAGTATGTAGCGGTGCATTAGAGCGATGCCATCTTTGACACAAATTGCCTTCACGTCGATTTGACACAAAATTTTAATGACACAGAGTCAATACTCGACAATGAAAGGACCTGAATACTTGAATATTCTGCGGCACATGTTTTCGTGACTATACACTCACATCTCTTGGCAGGCAAGCTTAGCTCCGATCACGCTATACAGCTTGCATATTGTCAATCGAGTGATACAATTCAACGGCTAGCAACAAATCCACTTCGCCGGCAAACTCCATGATGTCTTGTCTGTACAATCTTCGGCAGGAGTGAGGATTATCACTCTAGTTACTTAACAGTGCACTGGCTTATCGCTGGGCATTGCGTGCTTGCAATAGCGGTCCATACAAATGACGCTTCGCTTTCCATAACCAGAAAGCCTCAGATGGGTCCGCAAAACCGCGATATAACTATGATAGTTCGACAGGTTTTTATGGCCATGTTTTATCGTTGAGATACCCGGGGTTCGCTTATAAACTCTAACACTGCCCTCTTGTCACTCTCTAAGGCACGTCATTCCCTACTGACTACCACGCGGGACTGCAGTCGGCACTTGGAACTCTATCTCACTCGAGTGAAGCTACACACTACCCTTTGCCTTATCTCCCACGTGGCGCCGCAGATTGTTCCAGAAGATGTCTCCAGGAACCAAGATCGAAGAGCACGACAATGTGGCTGAAGTCGGCTCAACGCAGTCTTCTCGGCCACAGAGTATCGAGGAGGCGGGCAGCAAAGAAGCTTTCCTTGCTACATTCACACCACAGGATGACAAGACTATCATGCGGAAGGTCGACCGCCGATTTCTCTTGCTCATTGGCATACTGTACATGACGAAAAATGTAAGCGCAAAACCTTCTCGCTTTCTTTGGACTGTAATTTTTGGACTTGGTGGCTGACACGCAATATCGAATGGGATGTTCTTCGGGTGCGTCGACTGCGTATCCAAGCTGAGAAGGCTGGGGAGGTGCTTAGTGATGACGACGTGAGGTATTTTGATGAGAGGCAGTTCTACGGCGGGCTGCATAAGAAGGATGGCGATGGTGTCACCAGGTGATTCAGCTGCTGTTCATGAGTCATGCGTACTGCCGTATCTCATGAAGAGGCACGCTGCATCTGTACACTGCAAAAGTTTTAAGTCTCTTCAGAATTACGGTATCTCAATGGCAAGGACGGCTTTCTCGATTCCCAGGTCGGCCAGTAGTAGATCCTTTCATCGTCAGTGTTCCATGACTCGTGTGGGAATCGATGCAAAAACGATTCAGGCTGTGTTCAGGCGTCCAGACTCCCTGCTTTGGCCCCCATGATACAGATATGCGCAGCCACCAACATCGGTGCGCGTTTGGCTGGGTGATGATGCAAAGTACCGGTCGACGCCGCATCGGCGCTTGTATAAGTCATAGTTGTTGATTGTCGTGCGAAGCAGATAAAGGAACGATTCGAAATGCATCCCTGGCTCCTCCTTCACCGACAGTCCGTGCAGTTTGGCCAGTCCAACGACGTCATGCATTAAAATTATATTAGGCGGGCAGACCTGCTTCCCAATTTGGGGCTTGCTTTGCTTGTCCAGGCCCGCGCAGGTCACACTAACCCCTCAAGGGCTCAAGATAGTTGTTCAGCTATGTAGTTTTGGTCTGGCCAACCCTAACTATGCCTCCAAACAATCTCAGCTATAGAAAGTGTTCGATCTATATGGCATGTCTGCGTTGTAATGCGCGCCTATTTCTATGCAGGTCTTGATCCTCCTTGATTGACGATGCGTCCTGATCTCACCAACCCATTGGGACCACATAAAAGATGACCAGCACTCAAGGAAACCTCCTCTGGATTGAACATGATGGCTCCGCCAAACATCAATCCCACGAAGCGCGATCTGCCTTGAAACAACACGTCATGCTCAATTTCCTCGACAAGAAAGCACCGTCGGTTGCGCAGGAAAAGCCTCTGGCTCGCCGGAAGTCTCCTTCGCATGAAGAACGCATCGCCAATGCCCGACGCGTCCTACTCCAGCCACTCGTATGCCCGCAGCCAAGACCAGCTCTAGTCTGTCACGAGGATCAGCTGGTCTATCGAGCGGCGTGGTGGCATACTTATGTCCATCCGGACTTTGCGACCGTGCCATCACATGTACCCACCTGGCAGCATGACTGCAAGCAAAGGTGGAATGCAGGATTTTGGGGATTCGCACGGGTGGATGAAACTCTCTTGGAGGTGTTCATGGCATATGCAGCTGCAAAAGAAGCAGCTGTCAAGCGTTTGCCTGATGCTCCAGCATTTTACCGCCACAGAGGCAAAGCTCTTACTCTACTTCACGAGGACGTCGATGGTAAGTACTCTTGGCCACATATCATAATCAGGCGAACTCACTGACACAGATTAGATGAGGGTCATGATTTACGTCTGGGGGCAATTCTCGCGATCGCTTTCCTTTGTTACACCTACATCATTGAGGGCGACTACGAAAGCGCGGAGCTTCATTGTCAAGCATTGGCAAAATTGGCTCCTTCACACCTACATAGGGTTCCCGATACTGCCTGGCAGCTGATGATCTCAGTGGACATGTATCTCACCACTGTCCGTATGCGAGCGCCTTCGATGCCATACCATATGCACGAGGATTTCCGTACGTTATACTTCTACAACCCCAACGAGACGATCGTCAAAGCTACCCGAGAAAACCTCACGACATTTCCCGTTGGAATGGTATTCTCGGAAGCACGAGCGTCAAGGACAAAGCGACTCGTTCAAGGTATACACGGGCTGGCCCACGCTCAAGCCAGATTCGACATAAGCTGGAATGCGCCTTGGGCCAATATCTACGATGTCTCGTACGTGCTAGCACAGCTCCAAATGGAGGTTGAGCAGCAAGGATCTATGGAAGAGCAGATCATCGTTGTCTCATGTCAAATGCAGTTGTTCGGTATGATGACAGTTTTTTGCGAGCAAACAGACCTGCAAGACCAACTATTACATCGCTTTGAGCAAGCCATTGTCTCCACGGACCCGAGTGATCTTTGCAACCGCTGGCTGGAGCGCACAGGTAGCTTAGATTGGCTTCTATGGGCTCTTTGCAATGCGGGTGTCTCAGTCTTGCAATTGACGGGGTGCCATAGCCTTGCAACGGAACTCTTACCCGAATGGCTACAACCCGCAGTTGAATACATCCTCGAGCAACTCCAACTAACTCAACCTGACGAATTGAGAGCTCGTTTACAGAAGATGCCATATACAGATATCTGGAACGGCAGAGCATGTCAGTCCGCGCCAGTGTGGTCCAATACGAAAATCGCAACACCGCCCCAGGAATCGAGGGAGTCTGCTCCATCGTACAGTCATCCGACATCAAGCAAATTCGAGCGGTTGCGCAAATATTCCGATTATTGGCTCGCGACACGATCGTGTTGATTGTCGGGCGGGCCAAAGAGAATGAGATCACTGGTCAGCGGTAACCCGGACTTTATCAGCCTGGTGAAGCGTGTGTCTGATTATGTAAAATAGATAGCTTCGGATCAAAGCCGCCTGGTCGAGATCGGCAGTGTGAGCTCATAATGCTATCTAACATTAAAGTCGCCATCACCCGCAGATTCTCGCAGACGGATCGTTTGCCCAGCTCTTTGTTTTGTTGATTTGCCTTCATCGACCGCAAAGCGGCCATTGACCATCACCGTACGGATACCCGCTGCGGGTCTCTCTGGCACTGCGAATGTGGCAATGTCGAGAATGGTATCCGCATTGAACAGTACCAAATCTGCGCGGTACCCTGCCTTAATCAAGCCACGATCCTGAAGTCGAAGCACAGCGGCCGGCCGCCCGGTGAGGTGTGCTACAACTTCTTCCAATCCACCCTTGAAGATGACCTCAGACTCTACGGCTTCGTATTCTCCGGCGGTGCCCTTGGGGCCAAGGATATTGCGCGACTTCCCTTGACTCAGATCGCGATGATAATGACCGACATATCTCGGGAATGTGCCCCAGCCTCTCGGGTGAGGCTTGGTTGAGGTCAAGATGCCATCGGAACCTCCTGTATGGACCCTGTGGCGCATTATCTTGCGTACATTGTCTTCGTGGCCTGCATGCTGCATAATAGTCGTGCCGAAGTCATCAGCCTTGAGCAGCTCGATCCACGTGTCGAAGGGATCTCGGCCTTGCTCGCGAGCAATCTCACCAAGCGTCTTTCCGACAAATTTGTCCGCAAGCGAGGAGTTCTGCACACCACCGATCTCGATGATGTCCCAGTTCAGTGTACAGCCGTAGCAGCCATCGGTGCCCTCGACCAGTGCTTGATGTCTAATCTTCGCAAGTTGCCCTGGGTCGCTCAAAATGCCTATCTTATTGTCGGCGGATGAGACCCAGCTAGGGAGCAAGGCTGAGAGAGTAGTAGAGCCAGGAAGGTACGGGTAAGTGTCCAGTGTGATATCTAAGCCCTCTGCCAGAGCATCGTCAATCATAGCAATGAGCTCATCAGCCCTGCCAGCGTTCTCTGGGAAATTGAGTGTGGCATGCGTGAAGTGCAGCCGGACGCCTGTGTTGCGCGCGAGGTCGAGCATCTCAGCATAAGCCTGAATCGCGCCTTTGCCATATGAGCGGTGATGTGGGCAGAAGTAGCCACCGTAATGCTTCACGACTCGGCAAAGCTGGGTGAGCTCCGCATCATCGGCGAACATGCCAGGTACATACGTCAGACCAGCCGACATACCGACAGCACCATCTTTGAAAGCCACGTGGAGATGCCCTATCATGGAGTCGATCTCAGCCTGTGTACAAGCTGATGAGTCCCAGCCTTTTACCAGGATTCGAAGATTGCCTTGCGGCACCAGGTAAGCGGCATTTGTTGCTATTGCCGACTCGTCAAGAACATCAAGATATCCTTTGACGCTGCGCCATCTCTCGAAGAAGTCTGCTGGTTCTGCGGGATTACCATTCCAGCCGGCTATCTGCTTCCTGATGCGTGCCATCGAAGAGTCTGTGACCGGACTGTAAGAAATGCCGTCTTGTCCTATGACCTCTGTTGTCACGCCTTGAGTAATCTTGGCCAGATGTTCGGGCGTGTGTAATAGAGATAAGTCCGAATGGGCGTGCATGTCGATGAATCCTGGGCTGAGCGTCCATTTGCCATCCTCGCAGTCGATGATTCGGACCGCTTCATCCATCTTCGGACTTCTGAAATCATCGCTGCCATATGGCTGGATGGAGTGTATGTAGCCATCTCTTACTAGGACATCGGCTTTGTAGGCAGGGATGTGCTCTGAGCCATCGACTACAGAAGCAGCCCTGAACAATATATCCCTCTCACATTTATTCGCCATCTTCTCTGACTATGTGTATCAGCATGGTCAGTAATGCTGTCAGGGCATGCTTGTAAGTACCAAACAATCCTACCTTTCCCACCGATCGTCATGATACCCTTGATAGGCCAGCTACAATCATCTGTGTTGGCCGATGCATATTTGGCGCCGAGATAGCTTAGACTAGCTTTGGCCGACGCGGCGAGCCACGGCCAGTACCCCATGACGGCGGCAAATGTGGTGTAACATCGCCGTTATATTGGTAGGAGTAAAACAGGGTCACTCTACAGTAGGGCGCGCGTGAAGTGTGCTGGTCTGTTGAAGAAAGAAGATAGCGTGGAAGATGTCGGCTTCCTACATCGGAGCTTGGCTTGGAGTCTCGAAGTGGGGGAGTTTGTAAGCATGACAATACAGCCACGTACTCACTCTCGATTGAATCACCAAAGTTACGCTCGAACATCCAACTAGAATAATCTCTTGCAACGTACACGCTCATCAATCGCTATCCATAAGACAACATGGTGCTCACCAAGCAAGTCATCTTGACCGACAAGGCTCCTAAGCCATTGTCCGTCCTCAACCAGGGTCTCGTTGTTGGAGATATGGTATACTGTTCCGGACAAGTTGGAACCGACCCTGCCACAGGAAAGCTAGTTGAGGGAACTGTAGCAGACAGAGCAGTAAGTCTGCGTACAAATTCACTGCAGTGGACACCGTCTAACACCCCAACTCAGGAGCAAGTCTTGAAGAACCTGTAAGCGACATTGAGCACAAGTACAGATCCAGAAGAAGCATACTAAACAATGTTCAAGTGGCGCCGTTCTCGAGGCTGGCGGTTCAAGCCTTGCCAAGGCGGTCAAGGTCAACGTCTTCCTTGCCAACATGGACGACTTCGCAGCTGTGAACGAAGTCTACACCAAGTTCTTCCCGGACCCTAAACCGGTCAGTACACTCAATCAAATCCCATAAGTCAGACGATAGATCACAGTTTCTGACAAAACCCAGGTTCGCACATGCGTTGCTGTCAAGAGATTGCCGCTCAACACTGATGTTGAGATTGAGTGTTCTGGCCATCTTTGATGATCTGATGAGTAGTGTCTTTGTTCGCAGTCTACAGAAAGTTTCGCTGCTTATATAAACACCGATACGAAACATGCTTTTTGAAAGCAAGATACTTTACATGAATAGCGATTTCATGAGGCGGCGATGCCTTGATTTGTCTGTCTCAAAATCCGTATCGCCATGGTTGTCTTGTGCAGCGTCGAAAGCGTGGCAGCGCGGTGAATCAGACCTGTAGCGCCGAACCTGGCAAGATAACAGCACATGACACTCCGCCTATCTTGCTCCTTGTCGTACAAGATAAGAGGTTGCATGGTGAAGGATGCAGAGCGGTGCTGGGGTACGGTATCCCCGCAATTGATAGACTAGAAGTGGGAATGATCACCTCCCGGTGTTACATCCTCGAGTCGCATGCTCATCTCCGGCCTGATAATACCGGCATGATATTACACTTCGACGTCTTCCAGAACCACCGAGTGACCACCTTGCCGGTGAGAATCAGCTTTGATGCCCACGATGTCGTCAATCGACAAATTCCATGACATGGAAACAGCGACGCCGACCAAATCGAACTCATCAAATGCAAAAGGGAGCATAGAGGTCCAAATTGATGGCGAGACTTACTCTATCGATGCCGCCGCCGAGCGTCGCCTTGTCCGGAAGTTCGACCTTCGCATTCTCCCTATCTTGAGCGTTATGTATTTGTTCAACGCACTGGACAAAGCCAATCTGGGTAATGCAAAGACCAACGGCCTGGAAAAGGATCTGGGTATGCTCGGAACGAACCAGTATAATATTATACTGAGCGTCTTCTTCGTTCCCTACGTGTTGACAGCACCATTCTTGGCCATTGTTGGCAAGAAATATGGCCCAAGTCGCGTCTTACCTGCGATGATGTTCACCTTTGGGAGCATGACAGTGCTGGTTGTCGCAGTGCAAAACTTTTCGGGACTCTTCGCGCTACGTTGGTTCCTGGGAATGGCAGAGAGTAAGTAATTCTCAAATGATGGCTCCACTCCACCAGTGGGCTAACCGTATGGTGTACAACAGGTGCCTTCTTCCCGCTGGTCATATATTATCAGACCCAATTTTACCGCCGCGGTGAACTGGGTCGTCGACTCGCCATCTTCTACGCCGCCTCGAACATTGCCTACGCTTTTGGCGGTCTGCTCGCCTTCGGTACTTTCCAAATCAAAGGCGGCTCCATAGCAAATTGGCGCTACCTTTTCGCCCTCGAGGGCAGTCTGACCATATGCATGGCCATAATCTCCTTCATGTTCCTGCCCTACTCGGCTGCTCACGCCAAATTCTTGACCGAGGATGAGAAGAAGCTAGCCTTCCACCGTATGCAAGTAGACTCTTCTTCAGTGGTCAACGAACCTTTCGTGTTACGAGACGCGATTGCTATTCTTAGAGAGCCAACCAGCTGGGTCATCTTGGGCATCGAGATCTGTCTGGGAGTCCCGCTGCAGAGCGTCGGACTGTTCTTGCCGCAAATTGTCGCAAGGCTCGGATACAATACTATCAAAACCAACCTGTACACGGTCGCGCCAAATATTAGTGGTGCGGTCATGCTACTGATTCTTGGATTTGCCTCAGACTATACGCGCTGGAGGTTTCCATTCGTGGCACTTGGCTTCTTCTTCACGTTCATGGGCTTCGTAATCTATGCTGCCATAGACGTCGTGAACTCGCTGCAAGTCGCGTACTTCGCATGCTTCATGATGACTTGGGGCACCTCCGCGCCTTCCGTGCTACTCGACGTACTGTACAACAACAACATCGCGCACGAAGGCCGCCGCGTACTTCTTACGTCGATTGGCATCCCCTTGGCCAATCTGATGGGCCTTGTGTCTTCCAACATCTTTCGCAACGAGGACGCCCCCGATTACATCCCAGCATTGGCTACCACAGCGGCGTTCGGCGCTGCCGGAATTGTCTTGACTCTTGGGCTCGGCGCTTTCATGATCTTTGACAATAAGCGTCGCGATAGGAAGCAAGGGCTGGGTGTTCGCATGCGTGGGCCTGATGTGTCGACCGCTCTTATGAGGGACGGCCCTAAGAGCCCTGATTTTCGCTGGTATTACTAGTCCTCGGTGTGTAACATCCCTGATACGATCGCACTATCGCGAGATTTAAGCTTTCACAAGGAAGTGGGTTATCGGAATATGATAGAAGCTCCTGCGCGAAAGTTTGTATTGCATTTCACCGGAACAGGAGCATAAAGAAAGTATAATACCTATTGATAATAACTTTGACCAACTTCAGCCTAAACTCTCGTGAAACTGGTTGGTCATGATCAACAAAGCCTCAGTGGTCTACACACCAATTTCATAGTCCACAGTGCGCGATACTACCCCCTTGAAGATCCGACGAAAAGTTACTGTATTCAAACTTCTGGCGATAGTTGCATGTTGACATAGCCGCTATGATTGTTCCGAGGCTCCGGCAGTAGCCTTGTGACAATGCCGCTTTCCGAAACCCATGGTCATGTTTTAATACAGACAAACAGAATGTGTTGGTGCAAAAATCTGACGCCCTAAGTTAGTGTCATACGCCAAAACGGCCGAACGTCTTCTGTCCGGAGGTGCCAACTCCTTCCTAGCCTTATCCCCCTCTCCACCTATCATTCGACAATTTCCCGAACGGCCAAGACCCATATAGGATATAGTGCCATGTGAGCACGATCCTGCAGACGTCTCGGGTCTGGATTCGATGCCTAAGCTTCTTCTGTCAACTTACTCGATAGCGGTTTCAGGTTGACTAAGACGAGCTTGGCGCCTTAGCGACATTTGATCCGCCTGCCCTAGCCCTATACCATCATCTAGCCTGGTAACACCACCTGCGCCACGGTGTTATAAGATGTCTTGTCGTCGCCATGCTAAGGTTTCGTCAACACCATCGCTCTCTTCGCCTTTCATTCATATTTTACCCTTTCACGTTCACTTTTTAACATGAAGTTCGCACTCTTCGCCACAACAGTGGCAGCTTGGGCTTCCAATGTCGCTGCCATTGGAGTTGTCGGTGCCGCTGAAGGATTTGCTAAGGGTGTCACCGGTGGAGGCAGTGCCTCTCCCGTTTACCCCAAGACCAACGCCGAGCTGGTCTCGTACTTGGGCGACTCCTCCGCTCGTGTGATCGTTCTGTCGAAGACCTTCGACTTCACCGGCACCGAAGGCACCACCTCAGGAACTGGCTGCGCCGCCTGGGGAACTGGCTCCAAGTGCCAGCTCGCTATTAACAAGGACAACTGGTGCAAGAACTACCAGCCCAACGCCCCCTCGGCGAGCGTCAAGTACGACAATGCCGGTATGCTTGGCATCACTGTTGCGTCCAAGAAGACCATCATCGGCCAGGGCAGCAGTGGTGTGATCAAGGGCAAGGGTCTCCGTATCGTTTCCGGTGCCAGCAACATCATCATCCAAAACATCAAGATTACCCAACTCAACCCCCAGTACGTCTGGGGCGGTGATGCCATCACTCTCGACGGCGCCGACATGGTGTAAGTTCATACAAGACATTCCAATCCAACGAAGTGCTGACTTAAACAAACAGCTGGATCGACCACGTTACTACTTCTCAGATCGGCCGTCAGCACATCGTTCTCGGCAACAAGGCCTCCAACCGCGTCACCATCTCCAACAACGAAATCGACGGCTCCTCCACCTGGTCCGCCACCTGCGACAACCACCACTACTGGGCCATGTACTTCACCGGCTCCAACGACATGGTCACCCTCAAGGGCAACTACATCCACCACACCAGCGGCCGCAGCCCCAAGGTCTCCGGCAACACCCTCCTCCACGCCGTCAACAACTACTTCTACGCCAACAGCGGCCACGCCTTCGAAGTCGGCACCGGCGCCTCCATCGTCGCCGAGGGCAACGTCTTCCAGAACGTGGCCTCTCCCATCGACCCCGGCACCTCTGGCGGACAGATCTTCACCGCCCCCAGCACTTCCGCCAACGCCGCTTGCTCTGCCTCGCTCGGCCGTGCTTGCCAGATCAACGCCTTCGGCAGCTCCGGCGCCTTCACCAGCATGGGCTCCACCGGTTTCCTTTCCAACTTCAAGGGCAAGAACATTGCTTCTGCTGCTGCTGCTTCCGGTGTTGCCGCCAGCGTCACCAAGAACTCTGGTTTCGGCAAGATCTAAATCTGAGCTTGATGCTCTTTTTCTTTTTTCCCTTTTCTTATTCGATTCTCAGGGGACACGTTGGAGATGAAGGATTCATTTGGGACTTGCTTGAAGTAGCTTGAAATCAAGTACAGTCAACCACAATATTTTTATTTTTGCCAGATCGCTTTGGTATATCAAGCCAAAAAGTAAAGGTTCTAAGCTTCTGTGACTGTCCTTCCAAATGCGAATCTTGTTCGATATATATCTTGTTTTCCCATATAAGCTATAGCGACACATTCCAGGTCCCAAAACCGGGCGTTGTAAGACACCCTCTTCCTCGAGTGCAGCTCATCGCGCTGGGGATGGCCGTCGCTTGGTGGCTTGATCGTCCTTGAAAGCGCACGGCCAATAAAGTTCGATGACCTGAGACTGGACAGGTTCGCACCACTAACACGTAGACCCAGCAGCCAGGACCTCACTCTTTGGTCTTCAAGTACGTCTTCTACTGCTTCTATTTAACACCACGGTCACTTGTATAACTCAAGGGTAGATCCGAATTACAGTTTTAGATTAGGGTTTACTTTTTACAGGTGTAATTATAGATTAAGATTTGACCTGTTCGAAAAATAAGATTCCTTATAGTATATACCATTGCTTATCCTGTAACAACCAGTTTTATCATATAAGTAAGATCAGTAGAACCTGTCCTTACTATTCCACTCGCTATCCCATTACTGAACCAACCAGTCACATGAAGAAGACACCTGCTGTCAGAATTTGCTCCACCTCGGTGCTCGCTGGTTCGACAGCCGTGGACAACAAGCCTTCGTAGCTAACGTTGCCGATGAATACCAGCGTGATATTCAGGCTATTGCGGGTGAAGAGCAGCCTGCTCCGTCTGGCGTAGAGCGACGGTGGGTTAGCGTTGGTGTTAGGAGGATGGGACATCTGGGTTCTTCAGTATGATCGTAATATGTATTACGCGTGTGGAACGCAAAATCTTGTGCCGTTGGATGCGAGTCGCGTGATGCTGGCGGCCACGATGCAGGTGAGGTGTGAGATCTCGAGCAACATGGGCGCGAAGTTCTCTCGAGGGGCGAGTGAGTGCAGCGGACTTGCATGTATCGACACGTGGGAAGGCGAAGTAGGTGGCGAACACGGCTCGCTTGGGAGGCTGTGAGGAGAAGACTGATCTTTCGCTTTCCGCTTTGAGCAATATCAAGAGCTTTCGAAGAGCATCAGGATAAAAATTGATCAATCATGTCGTTCGCTACATTACTAGTCTCTACAGGGCATCTCAAACCTTCGCGACTCTCCTCTTAATCTGAATCTTCGCTTTCATAGGAGGCACAATAGCAGTACCAAGCCATTGGTTCGGCGGGCGCTCAGGCAAAGCCTTGACATCATAGTACATGACGATATGCGCCAACATCATCTGTTCAATAAGTCAGCCTTACACCCTCAAGAGAACAAATATCTAATGACATGCACATACCTTCAACTCATGCTGCACCAGGAAACGCCCTGGACAAGCGTGCCTGCCATGGCCGAACGCAAGGAAGTTCTCGCCCGTGCTGACCATACTCAGGTTTTTCATGTCGACGTACTTTTGCAAATCCTCAGGGCTGCTCGCGCGTGAGGCTTCGTACTCCTCTCGAGGGCGCGAAAAGCGGAAAGCGTCGTACGAGTCCGCGTTGGCGTAGACTTTGGAGTCGTGGTGGCGGCTGTGTTCATCAATGCTGATCATAGATCCACACGGAGCAGTCCATCCTTCCTCTTCGTTGCGTAGGCCTTCTTTAGCGACGACTTTGCGAGTGATGCCGCGGGTGACAAAGTTGGAGACACGCATGCTTTCGCGAATGGCGGAGTCGGCGCGAACCAGCTTGGTGAGAATCTTCTTAGTCCAGCGACCACCAGTCTCTGCGAAGACGCGTTCGGCTTCCTCGCGCAACCCTTCCATGTAGCCTTTTGAAGGGTCAGCGCTCAGGAGGTCGAATAGACACATTGAGAGGGTCAAGGTGGTGGTGTGAATGGCGGCGAATTCGATGGGCATGATGAAGCGTGAGATCATGACGGGGTCGAGTTCTTTGGTCAGGCCGTCAGCTTTGGCGACCTGGATGTGCCAGGTGATGTAATCATCAGGAATCTCGATCTTGGAGTCAGGATTCTTCTCTTTCTCCTCGAAGTCCGCAAGGCGTTTATGAATCACAGGCAGAGTATGCTTGCGAGTCATCCAGTAGTGGTAGTGGTTGGGAAGGCACATCAGGCGTCCGATGATTGGGTGCAAAAATTTAGGAACGAACGGCATCAGTGCAGTGGCAGTGATGACATCAATAGCAAAAGCGCTGTTGTGCTTCAAGAAATTCTCGTTGCGGCATAACGGCAGACCAACGAACATGCGATTGGAGATACGAGAGATCATGTCCATGGTGTTGTCCCAGACGGGAATGTCCTTGTAATTTTCGGTGTCGAATCCCCATGTCGTGTCGAAGCAATGGATGATTTCGTCGTGGATGTTCGGAATGATGTTGTCGACCCTGCGTGCTAGACTCTTGTGAATCACTCGTTCGTGAAAGACAGTCTCCAGCAAGTCTCAAGGTTCAGATAGTCAGCATTTCTGGTTCAATTTATCAACCAAAGGACAAGTTGCCACTCACAAGGTGTCGTAAAGGCATAATCTCCCTGCAAGACATCATAGTGCGCTGCACGCACACTGGCAACATCATCTGGCTGCTCCGTAAGCCACTTCAGCTTGTTGTTGGGCATGACGATCTCATGACGTCCAGAAAAGTCCGGGAAGATGTATGATTTGCCTTGTTGCGAGTACTATCGAGCGGATCAGTCAGTTTGAGATTCGCATCGCAAATTGCCACATCGTCCCTCAACCTACCTTCTGATACCCTTCAGCCAGCCAATTCTTGACATTGCTGATACTCGACAATGTCGCCCTTGTGCCAGCGAAAGACTTGGAGTCGTCCTTGCCAACCCATGGCAGGCTGGGATACTCCTGATTCGAGGAAGCGGCTTTGGCGACAAGGAGGAGTAGCACAGATACAACGGCGAACGCGAGAACCGGACGGTCCTCCGCCACTTGGACAAGGACTTGTACCAACGTCATGGTGTTTCGTGGTAGGTGAGAGGGAAATGCTGTCTGAGGAAGATGGCAAACATCTCGGCGGAGGCTGAAGCTGGAAGCGCTTAGCCCTGGCCCCCCAGCGTCAGCAGTCAGCACGATTAGACTTCGCTCACAGTGAGGGTGCGCGCGCGGATGCGAGTTGATCCGTTGATGATGGTTCAGAAGTGTGGATCCGGCGTTGCGATGCGCCAGCCAATCAGCGAGTCTGGGAATCCCGCGACCCGGGCTCGTTTCGCTGATCGTCTCAAGTATGGCGCATGCGCTCGTGCGGGCGTGCATGCAAGCGAGATCCTCTCAAGGAAGATTTCTCCACTGTCACCCACTCTGCAACCCGATGTGACGGTAGCGAAGATGCGTTCCTGCAACACCGAAGACGCCCTTTGCACACGTAAGGCTGCGAAACACTTGACTAAAAAGCGCACAGAAACCAGCGCGAGAGGCATACAGCTGTCACTCACCATCAAGGTGGAAATCCGGAGTGCTCGTAAAACTGGCGAATCAAACACATGCGGCATAAGCACAAGTCTGCATGTAGGATTCGGGTGTGTGTTTTCCATCCTTCGAAGGATGAATGAATGTACAGTGTATACATGTACGTACTTGAAAATTTCACAACCGAGCCACATGCTCGACCAGTAGTTTGACATCATCAGGATACTGTGCGCCTGACAGAACATGCAATAGCTATCACGGCCACTCGACATAGGTTGGTAGACGGAGTCTCAATTGACAAGAAGGTCATTAAGTGCCTTGATTTTGCAAGACTAGCACCATTGACTTCTATATGCTTACAACAGGTGTTGCAGCGAAAATTCTTCATTCCGGAGATTAGATATCCCACTTATATCCATCGGGCTTTTTTGATCTCTGTGCCATTCGCTACATTTCCGTGCCGGTAAATCAATACCCCGTGTACACATTCCCGAATAGCACGTCTCCAAGACACAAGACGGAACGGAGTGGACCGCGAAACGTGTAGCAGGCTGCTGATCTTTTTGCCCTCGATTTCGGTCACATTTTAAGGGTAATCGCCTACAAACGCATTCCACATTACCCATGCTCGTCATGTACCAATCCACCAATAACCCGTAGAAACGCCCTCGCTGATTTAGAAAGTATGCACAATTCCGACCCAGCCTAGTTAGATCCCTGGCTAGGCCCATCAACGCCCAGATCGCCATTACGAGCAAGACTGAGATTTCTGAGCAAGAAACTGCGCTTGAAGTACTCGTTGGGGTGCAGAATGGTATCGAGCTCGCTAGCGTTCCAGAGGTTTTCGTCCTTGACCTGTTCGGGATGTTAGCATAGGCTGCGAAGCTGCAGCGTTTGACGCTTGAGACATACCTTTTTGATTTCGTTCTTGTGCGTGGACTCGAAGACGCGATTGCAGGCAATGTGGTAGCGTTGGCGTCCAACATCTTCACGCACCTGGCGAAGTAGGTCGCGATCGGACACGCCCACGTTTGTAAGGAGAGATATGAGGTTGTCTGGAGAGTAAGTTCGGTAAGGGCAGCCGTGGTTGAGGCCGGCGGAAGGCAAGGGTTCTGTGAGCAGTTTCTGGCAGCTGAATGGCGAGTAGCCACGTCCGCGCTTGTTGGCATCACCACCGACATCTCCATAGCTGTGTCGGATGTTGTAAAGGTACTCGGACTTGAATTTCTCTGCTTACTTGTCAGTGAAAGGTATGCATGTAAGTCTGGAGATACACACCATCTGTGATAAGTTTGAAGGCTTTGCGCCAGAAGACAATACACTCTTGCATGCTCAGACCTATTCCCTTCAGGAAGAGTGTGTACTGCAATCTGCTCTGGTGCTTCAAATGGCTGTTCTTGCGCAATTCGCGGTGCAGGTTCTGCATACAAAGAGGGAAGTGTGAACTCAGGCCGTCGATGCTGCCGGCATGAATGTTGGCAATATCGCTGACTCCGCTGTTCTCGTTGTAAGATGCGTCAGGCGCGACGAAAGATTGTGAGAGATGGTGTAAAATGGGCGCCAGGCGATTATCCTCGTCCATTCGTGGTAGGAAGCGTGCCGCAAGCTCGAGACCAGATTCCAGTGAGCGGGTGAACTCGCTAAGCACCATTGTCGTCTGTTCTCGCACATGAACATATGCTTTGCCCTTCTTGAGCAGCACTTGTCGCCGCTCGACCAACTCTGGTACTTTCTCCCAGTCCACCTTGAACCAATTTTCTTCATCGTCTTTCTTGATGGCCGTCGCCGCTCGCAGCTCGCTCAACCATGTGTCCTTCTCTTCCGCGTCCAGCATCTCCCAGCTCATCGGCAGGCTCTTGATGAATGCTCGCCTCTCCTCGGCGTTGTCTGCTTGCAGGCGCAACTTGAAAAGCTGGGTCTCAAGTCTCATGAACCGTTGTCGCAAGTCTGCAGTGCTGGCAAAAGCAAGTCGAAGCGTCCAGTGTGAATAGTGATCCTTTTTTCTCTGCATCTGCACATCGGTGCTGCGACTCTTGTTGCTGTCGAGCCATAGCCACTTCTCAAGCACGGGTCGCATGTATTCTTCTGTTTCAGCAGATGACCTGTTCCTGAACTGACAGGCTTCAAGCTCAGCAAGCACCTTCAGGCGTGCAATGCCCCATTCTTCGAACTCCTCGAGCTGGATGTCGTCTGTGGGTGGAATGGTGTAAAAGTTCATGCGGTGGTCGTAGGCTTGAGTCGCCCATTGTGACTTGACGAATTGCTGTTTTCTGGGATCGAGGACTGCGCGCTTCTTCGGGTCTATACGTGAGGCTGTCGATGCTGCCAACATGATTGCGAACTCGGTCTAGGTATTTCGTGTTTGGAGAGAGTCTTGAGCGGTATCGTAAAGTAGAAGCGTGGGGAGACCAAGACGCGCGAGGAAGACGCGACGCGCGCACAGCAACACTTTAACTTGTGGCTGTAGAGTGAGGTCAAGCCACACTTTTAGCTCGCAGCAGCCACGGTCGGGACATCCGCTAACAACTTCCGCTCACAGGATTTCGCTGCATGAGATGCCGGATTGCTGCATAAATAATTCAAGAAATCAAATCCATCTTCGGCAACACTCTGGCCGGTTTTACAAAAATAAAAACCAGGCCGCAAAATGGCATCACGACCAATGATGAGCCTGCTGCGTAGCCGGGCAACGCAGATGAGATTTTTCACTCAAGCATCTCCTTTCCTAGCAGCCAGATCCACTCCATCACGACCACCTCCGCCTATACCATCTTTCAAAAAAGCACCTACGAAGTCCATTCCGACCACGACAAAGGCCAATCCAACGAAGACAAAGATACCTGCTCCACATTCACCGCCGCCACCACCACCACAACAACGGCCTCCTCCTACCACTGTGTCGCGGCCGGAGAGCTATGCACTCAAATTGCTAGGAGACTCAGACTCCTTGCTACTCTACAAGGCACCTAGGAACGTCGCATTGTTCACTTCATGTTTTATCGTTGGCGGTTCCATTTTCTACTACAGTGCAACCGTGGCGAATGGTGCGTTCATGGAATACACAGCGCCATGGTGGGCCAAGCTTGTCGTGCTGGCTGGATGCCTGGCCACCTCGGCGATTGCTACTGCGGTCGTCTCAACCCCTCACCATCTGATCAAGTCGATTTCAATCGTGAGAGTGGCTGAAAAGCAAGCCATGCTCCGTCTCAAGGGAACCAGATATTTCCCTTTTGCGAAACAAGCAGTCTTCGATGTCACGCCTGGCAAGCTGCTTGCTGATCGCAACGTTGCCATGAGTCTCGAAATCGATGGCCGAAGATGGTATGACATCAAGTTGGACAAAGCTAGGGAATGGACGGAGGGTAGTGTCAAGCGCCCTGACGCGATCGAAGGCAATGCTTTCCAGAAGCTGAACCGACGCATGCTCAACGTCGGGCCGGCGATGTTCAGTCAAGTGAAGAAGATGTTCCAACGCACTGGCTTCCTATTCGTTCAGATCGAGGGAAAGAATTGGAAGATGGATCTGGAGAATTGCGAGATCTTGGAGAGTGGTGAGGTTCTGATGAAATTGGTTCGCGAGGCCCATATCAGGAGAGACTTGATGGCCGTCGTGGCACAGAGTGTGTCTGGCAAGAGTGGTGGGCTATGAAAGCGGAAATCGTTTTTGGATTATTATATGTAGCATAGCAGAGGCATTGTACAATAGGATTGAATTGATCGGCCTTGCGTTGTAAGGGTCGAAGCGTACATTCGATACACCTCTTTCGTAGAAGGTTGCCCGTGTTCGGTGCGAAAAATGACGCTTGAATTACAAAGAGCCCAACCACCATTGATATTTTGAAGCATTGAGTAGCAGTCTTCAGGTATCTACATATTGGAATGCATGTGTACTATCACCTGATGCAAAGCGGGTGAGGTCGGGAGTGAGGGCGGACGAGTGTCAAGGTCCGGTCCCAACAACGCCGCCGCCGCCAGGGCCAAAGGCAAAAGCACGGCTACCGGAGATCGGCCATTTTCAAAGCAAGCTCCCAATAATCCAATTGCGACCCGCTGAGGACTGACAATAGGCGCAGTAGTTGTGAGGTAGTCCACCACCACCACATACGCTCGTTCTCACATACCACCCGCATAGCAATGGCCGGTCTCGTCAACACCGCGCGCCTGTCCGCCCGCGTGGCAGGCCGCTACGCCAACAACCATGTTGCGCGCAGAGGTGAGCTGCCCTCAACGCCCGCTCGCGACTGCGAAATAATCAATCATTATACTAACACGATATGCCCAAGGTTTCATGGCCTCGGCCGCCGACCGCGCCGCGCAGAACTTCACCATGCCCGCTCTTTCGCCCACCATGACCGAGGGCAACATCGCCAACTGGAGGATCAAGGAGGGCGAGTCCTTCACAGCTGGAGACGTGCTTCTGGAGATCGAGACCGACAAGGCGACCATGGACGTTGAGGCACAGGACGATGGCATCATGTTCAAGATCATCAAGGGAAGCGAGACGAAGGGCGTGAAGGTCGGCGAGAGGATTGCTGTTACTGCGGAAGAGGGCGACGACATCAACAGCCTGGAGGTCCCGGCTGAGAAGAGCGCACCCGCAAAGGCTGAGGCCCCGAAGCCCCAGCAGGAAGAGCAGAAGAAGCCAGAGCCTAGCCAGCCCAAGGCTGATACCGGCGCACAGAAGACACAGGGCGGTAAGGCACAGAAGCAGAAGTACCCTCTGTACCCAGCCGTGCAGCACCTGCTCAAGGCAAGCGGTCTCTCGGCCGCGGACGCAGACAAGATTCCTGCCTCTGGACCCAACGGCCGTCTCCTTAAGGGTGACGTCCTCGCCTACATTGGAAAGGTCTCGAAGAACTACCCCTCCGAAATCACCGCTCGCCTCAACAAGCTCTCACACCTCGACCTCTCGAACATCCAGCTCGCAGTGGCCGCTCCTCCTCCAAAGGCTGAGAAGCCCGCCGCTGCCGCGGAGCCCGTCGTCGAGCTCCCCAAGGAGACCGAGGTTGCCCTCCCCATCAGCCTCACCGCTGTGATCGCGACCCAACAGCGCGTCCAGGAAGCCCTCGGAATCACCCTCCCTCTCTCCACTTTCGTCGCCCGCGCCACCGAGCTTGCGAACGAGAGCCTTCCCGCTTCCAAGAACGCGAAGCCCACAGCCGAGGACCTCTTCAACTCCGTGCTCGGTCTCGACACCGTGCCTCGCTCATCCCGCGGCAACTTCCTCCCCAGCATCACCTCTCTCGGTCCCGCGCCTTTCGTGGCTCCCTCTCGCTCTGCCAGCAAGCCCGACATCATCGACCTCCTCTCTTCCGCCCCAGCCAAGCCCGCTCGCAAGGCCGCGAAGCCCACCACAGCAACCGCTGGTCCCAGCGTATTCAGCGTCTCCGCCCAGAGCGGCGAGGAGAAGCGCGCAATGGAGTTCTTGGAGCGCATGAAGCTGGTGCTCGAGCAGGAGCCCGGCCGTCTCGTTTTGTAGAAGGACATAATTGCGAAGTCATTTTGCTCCTCATTTGCAAAACTTTAGGAAAAGGGAAATCATATGTGTAAATCTGGATAGTAGGTATTGAAGCGCCGGCGTTGAGGACTTTTTAGTTCTTTGATTTTTTCTTGATAGATGAGGGTTGAAACGAAGAGGAAAAAGAGATTAGAAGATGTGGAAGAGCTTCGATGCTACTCACAGCTTTTCTCGTTCTATTTAAATCTCAACTGTACGAGAATATTGTTCAAATCAGCCATATTCACGTAGCTGCGTTCTTGGGAGCGAAGCTTTTCTGGAGACGACATCCGCGGAGAGAGCGAAGGGAAACAGCAGTATTACGGACTAACATTGCAGTGAATGCGGCTTCACAAATGCAAGCAACGCCAAACTCAGGCACTCTCGAAGACTTCGGTTGCTGACCGGCTTTCATGTTGGTAGAGACATTTGCGGTGCCTCAGGTGCGTGACAGTAGGCAGCAGTCGCCTGCATTCGAGGGAATTTAGCGAGCTGGCACGTCGCTTAAATGATCCAGAAAACAGACTAGACCTAGTAGGGGAAGGCTCTTGCTGTTGCCTTATCACGTTGTACCGAAACATGCGTAGCAAAGGCTCAAGCCCAATAAGTCGATGGCATAAGGCTATTGATCCTGAGCCATTCGGCGCTCTTTTGCATAGAAGGACCATCTCGCTAATACATATTCGAGGGCGCCCAGACTCATCTTCTGCGTCTCTTACAAAGGGACCCCTGCGAACACACGAGATCCAACTTTCCCAACAGTCATGACCGTTTATTTCTAGATCACACCATCATGCCCTCACTACTCGACCTGTCCGCTGAGTTACAAGTGGCTATAATCGACTACCTTGACACCCCAGCGACTAGATGCGATCCTCCCGCAGCGTACTGGGCTTCCAGAACGAGTCCAGACCTTGCCAGCCTCAGCGCTTGTTGTCAGACCCTCCACAGGCTAGCTGCCCCAGCACTGTACCGCAATATCCGTCTCATTCGCGATGATAAGATTGCAAAGTCATTGCAAGCAGTCGGAAACTCTTTGGCGACAGCACGTCTCGTTCGAGAGCTAAATTTCGAGACGATGATTTCATGTACGGTCGAGGAGGATTATGACGAGCTCATGCCGCTGTCCGAAGAAGATTTCCCGTCGTCCGTGGAAGAGGTCTTGTCTCATCCGGATCGTTTCCCAAACCTGGAATTCCTGAGTGTTCAGTTCAAGCTTGGCCATAGCGTGGGAGGCGACGAGTTCGAGGCCGTGGCTGGTGACACCTGGCAGGACCTAGACGATCCGTATCGCGACTTCGACCAGCTCAAGTGGAAGGAAGAAAGTGCCGGGTTCAGAGCCACCATGGCAAAAACGTACGATGCGATCGCGCGTAGCGAACGTCCCAGTACTCTGGCAGCCCTCGAGCTACGCAACTTGCTTCCGAACGGCGTGTCTTCATTCAATACAGCACCGTGGTAAGCGTTTCTCGGAACCCTCAAGACTTTCAGGTTGTCTATGAACGCGTATGCAGCCTGGGATACACCGACTTCGTCGAGAATCTCGATCTCTTATTCTCGCAGCTCGCCAGCATCACCGAGTTTCGCTTCGTGGCCAGCATGTATGGACTACCAGGGCTACCAGGCGAAAACCACGCTGATTTCCCTCTGAATGTTGAGGACATGCCTCTGTTGGAAGTGTTTGAGCTGAAGTTCTGCTTCATTAGCGAGAGGACCGCACGTTTCATCGCCAGCCACATCAAGACGCTGAAGCGAGTTCGTTTGGAAGACTGCTATTCCGCTGCTAGTGATTACAATGCTGAAGATCACACCACTTGGGCGAATTTCTTCGACATCATCGCCGACTCGCTTGATGCGGTGGAGAGCGCGCCGCTGGAGGCCTTCTTTGTCACGCCGCGCGTGCTGGAAAGAACCCGTAAACGGGGCGGATACGATGAATCTTGCGTAGTAGTCAAGGGAGATGACGCACAGATTGAGCTTGCCTTTTCCATGGCAAAGACTGATCGGCACCGTAGACCGTTCGATCACGCTAGGTTGGATGACAAGTACGGCTTCTTGTCGAACGAGGAAGAGCAGAACTTGAACGCTTACTTGTTGGGGCACGATCAAGCTGCTTACGATAGAGTGATGGCATTTACAGGACGCCAGTCAGGTAGGAAGCAGAGGTCTATGTAATAGATGGAATGAGATCAAAAAAGCAAAAACATACAAC
>LJJI01000185.1:0-30610 GCA_001553865.1 Cladosporium sp. BSL10
GGGGGGGGGGGGGGGGGGGGGGGGGGGGGGGGGGGTAGGGGGCGGAAGTGCGACGTCGGGTGCCTTACAACGAGGGCGGGTCGTCGTCGAGGTCGCATTCGGTGTCGTGGCGAAGACACGCGCCGCAACGCGGCATCTGGGCGTCGCATTTGGACTTGCGCGAGCGGCATTGCTGGCAGGCGGTGCTGCCGCGCATGCGCCGGGCAGAGGATGGCGGCATGGGAAGCAGGTTAGAGTCTTGGGCGGCGTGTTGGGCGTGCTGCTCGCCATTATTGCTGCCTCCGGCTCCATGTCCACGGTCACGGCGGCGGGAGGCGGGCCTGGGACGTTTGGTAGGCGGGCGGGGCATTATTGGTGTGTGCCGGGTCACCGGGGCAGAACAGACAGGATAGGATGCGTCGTCGATTGATGATTGTACAGCACTTGCCTGGGCAGTCAGCAGAGGAGCAGTCCGCGACCAGTCGCGGACGTCCGCGCTGCACATACGCCGCCACAGCACGCCGACCGACATGAAGCTTCAGCCCAAGCCCCAAGCCCTGAGCCTCGATTGACGCCCATCTCAGACCCAACAGCACGGCAGCGACGTCTGGGGCAAGGCTGTGGGGAGATGTGCGAAAAGGCGTGTACAGACTTCTTTGACGGCGCCATGCCTCGACCTCGCCGACGCTCTCTACATAAGGAACCGTGTCTGCTTGCCTCTACCGCTGCCCATCACCATCCATCCTCGACACGCACACGCAAGCACCTCGTCCTACGCGCCCAACAGTCCCGTATTGTCGCAGCCAATGGCCTCGCAAAAGCCCAACGCCACGCCCTCCGAGAGCGACCACATCGAGCAATGCCAAAAGGCCGGCCATGTCGTCGCCGAGGCGGTTGTCAAGGGCCAAGCCACTTCTGGCTACGAGAACTTGACCCTTTGGGAGACCGTTACCACGTTCAAAGTCGCCACCGCCGTTTGCTTCCTCGCTGCCTTCAGTGCTGCTACTGATGGCTACCAAATCGGGTCAGTCTTTGCCCAACAAGTTGATCCCATCTCAGTCTTCATATCTCCATTCACAACTCCACTCTCGTTCTCATCAAATCTCCATCCGTATCCTCATCCACATCTGTCTCGGCTATCTGTGCACCCCACCGCTGACATCCGACGCGCAGCATCAATGGCAGCATCATTGCCAACAAAGGCTTCGTTGGTCAGTTCGCCACCGCTGCAGATGCTACCGGCAAGGAATATCTCACCGCTCCCATCCTAGCTGGTTGGAGCTCCATCATGTCTGTGGGCCAGATCTTGGGCATGGTCACCATTCCCTTCCTGTCGCGCAGACTGGGCCGAAAGCCAGCCATGTATACCTACTGGCTGATTCTCGCCAGCAGCGTCATGGCCGAGACCTTTGCTAGGAGTTGGCCTGTCTGGCTCGTGGCCAAGCTCCTGGCCGGCATTGGTGTCGGCTGCTTGCAATCCACTCTGCCTGTCTACATCTCTGAGTGTGCTCCGACCCGGATCCGCGGTGGTCTCTTGATGTGCTACAGCTTCTGGTGGACCATCGGTTCGTTCTTTGCATACATCGCGCTTCAGATGATTAGCAGAGAGTCCCTGATGATGTGGCTCACCCCGGTTTATACCCAGTGGGCCCAGATCGGCATCATGTTGATGCTCTACATCTTCTTGCCCGAGTCTCCCGTGTGGTGTGTTGGGCAAGGACGATTCGACCAGGCCAAACGAGAATTGATGAAGCTCAATCGTGGAGTCAAAAATTATGATGTGGATCGCCAGTTCGACATCATCGCCTGTACTGTCGAGCATGAGAAGGAAATCGCGTTGGAGCAAAAGAACACGCACTGGTATTCAATATTCCGCGGCGTCGACGGCTTCCGCACCATCATTTCCCTCTGGCCAAACCTAACGCAGCAGTTCATCGGTCTTACGCTCTTCGCGACCTTTGGAACGTACTTTTTTCAACAAGCAGGTCTTTCTGATCCGTTCGCCATTAAATGCATTACTTCGGGCATTAACATCGCCACATTGATCCTCGTGGTGTTGTTCTCGGACCGGATTGGCCGCAGGAGAGTTGCCTGCTATGCCACTACTCTCTCTTGGATATGCTGCGTTGTCATTGGGATACTGGGCTTGGTCGAGCGAACGCCAGGGACATCGATTGTTTTCGTCGTTTTTGTATGCTTATGGAGTAAGTTCAACCCTTTGATCGGATTCGCGATCCATGCGTCACCGATGAGACCGAAAACATTTGCATCGGAGACGTCGATAGCGCACACTCACGCTCATCTGTTCTGACTTGCACCGCTACAGACATTGGCATGATATCGAACGGAGCAGCTGGTTGGGGTTTCATTGCTGAGATTTCGACTCTACGCCTTCGAACCCATACCGCAGGCTTTGGCGCAGCATGCACTTGCATCGCAGGAGTGGTGATGAACGTGCTCACTCCGTACATCGTCAACGCCAACAAGTGGAACTGGGGCTTCAAGACCGGCTGGTTCTACGCGGGAGTCGGCCTTCCGTTTGTCATTGGCGCCTGGTTGCTTCTTCCGGAGACAAGTGGGTAGGTTATATTACTCTCTCAACGAAAACGAGATGAAGAATGCCTTATTCCATCAGCATGCTAATCGATTCCTCCAGACGCTCTGCGGCCGAAGTCGATGAATTGTTCGAACGCAAGGTCAAGCCCTGGAAGTTTTCCAAGACTCGGACCGCCAAACAACTTTCGAATGAGCAGGAGTTGGTCAAGGCCGAGAAAGCGTCGGGCTAATGCGGCGATGATAGAGTTCGACTTGTCAGGGGCCTGTAAGATTGGGAGGGACAAAGATGCTAGAACATCGAAGGGGACATGTCTAGCACAGCAAAAAAGAATCCCTCTTTTCACAATTATGTAGACTCAACTTAAATTTTCAAATCGGGTACCTTGACTACTTTTGGATGAATCCAGATATGAACGAACCGAAACCGTATAAGAGCAGCCTCGCACTCGACTGAAGAATCCAGAGCAAAAAGCGTAACTATTGGATCAATTTGAGGTCGTATTCGGCATTGCCT
Organism: Cladosporium sp. BSL10; assembly: GCA_001553865.1. Classification (NCBI taxonomy): domain Eukaryota; kingdom Fungi; phylum Ascomycota; class Dothideomycetes; order Cladosporiales; family Cladosporiaceae; genus Cladosporium; species Cladosporium sp. BSL10. The sequence continues at coordinate 3,050 of LJJI01000185.1, forward strand.
GCTTTCTCCTTGGCCGTGCTAGGTCAGAGTTCTATCTCGCGTTGAGATCGACATGTAACGTCAATAATGGGCGTAGGTTGCGCGACTGCCGTTTTGCTGCATATGCTCGGGCTATCTAGCACCGGACCAAGAGTGGAGCAATTTTGCCAGGTGTCAGCATCGATTTGGCTTTGCTCTTAGTCAGTTTTATAAGTATAACGAGTCCGCTTGCACTGCCCGCTGACAAGCAGCCAAGCCCGATCAACGACTTCAAGCGTCAATCTTCCCCCTGTCGACTTTTACGACAGATCCCTTCGAACGCCTAACACTATGTCAGAGCAACATGCGCCAGCCTCGTCAACAATGTCGACAAATTGGAATTATGATTTTGCGGCCCTAGCGGACACGCTGCGACCTCAGCTGTATCACTGGGACCGACGCGCCTTGAGTGTGGTCAAATTCGAGCCCGATGAGTCCTATTTTGGTTTGCGGAAGACCTTGCTAATGGCAGACCTGGGGACATTCGAACGCCGTCATTGGCGCTCCCAGGAAGAATTCATCTTGGATTTCGGTATCCACACGGTCGGCTACTTGTCAATGCGCGTAGAGGCTCATTCGGCTCACATGGATGCTCCTTGCAGATTACGCTTGACCTTTGGGGAATCGCCACTCGATGTGACAATGGGAATGGATGGTGTGGAGACATGGATAAGTAGGTCCTGGCTGCCCGACGAAGTGGTCAACATTGACACACTTCCTACCACTCTTTTCATTCCCCGGCGACATGCTTTCCGCTACCTTCGCGTCGAGATCCTAGCGACTTCGCCCAAATACCAAGTCTCCTTCTCCAATGTGAGCTGCGACTGCGTCAGCGCCATCGCGCAGACGCGAGAGATGGAAGCACCTCGATTCTCGAGCGAGACCTTACGGCTGATCGATCAAGTGAGCGTCTTTACGCTTCGCGATTGCATGCAGGAAGTCTTCGAAGACGGTCCGCGTCGGGATCGCCGACTGTGGCTCGGAGACCTACGTCTGCAAGCACTCGCAAATTATGCCACTTTTAAAGACTTCAATCTGGTCAAACGATGTATCTTGCAGTTCGCTGCCACGCCTCGCCAAGACGGATCGATCCCGGCTTGCATCTTCGACTGCCCAGAACTTGTGCCATCCACCGATTATATCGTTGATTATGATGCCCTCTTCGCCGCCGTGGTCGACGACTACGTTGAAGCATCAGGCGACATTTCTCTCGGCAAAGCGCTGTACCCAACGGTTCTTGGCTGTCTGAAGCGGCCACTCTCCCATCTCCTCAATGATTCTTACACCTTTGACGCATCGAGTGCACCCGGCTTCAAATTCCTCGACTGGCAACCAAATCTGCACCGCGACGCCGGCTGCCACGGCTTGTTGCTGTACTGCTTGAAAGCAGCGAACCACCTAGCAAGCACGTTACAGAAGCCGCCGCCATTCGAGCAAGAAGTCCTGCGCATGACGCACGCCGCACACACTTTCCTCAACAGCTCTGGCACTTTCATCTCCGGACCCGAGCAGCAACAGAGCTGCGCTTCAGCTGCCTGGCTTACCTTATCAGGCGCCTTCGCCCCCCAAGTAGCGCGGAAAGCTCTCCTTGCAGCCCTCTCAGATCCCACAACTGTACGGCCACTGACGCCATACCTCTGGCACTATGTTTGCGACGCACTCGCGTCAGTGGCGTGTTTTGACGAATGCTTGGACCTGATACAAGAGTACTGGGGTGGCATGCTACGAGCCGGCGCAGATACTTTCTGGGAAGCTTTCGATCCCACGGACGCGCGCGCAAGCCCTTACGGGGACGTTCGGAACAATTCTTTTTGCCATGCTTGGAGCTGTACACCGACTTTTTTGCTTCGTGTCAGACTTGCTGGGCAGGTGATTGAGGGGGACAAGAGTCAATCTTCGAGGGTGACCATGGCGCAGCTCGATGCTGATTGGTTGGCTAGACAGTCTTCCTAGCTGTTTAGGAGTATCACAAGGCTATAAACTTGAATCTTGCACAGGGTGTATTACTCAATCGTTCTCTCGAAAGGTTCAGAGCCAGGCAAATATAGACCAAGCTTAAGTGCCTAGGGATAGGATCAAGCAGATCAAGCAGGTTAAGCAACGATAGTACTAGCGTAAGTAGGAAAGAGTATTATACGATAATATATAGCGTATATGTAATAATCGCTAATAACTATAAGGATAGCTAGCTCTCGTTAGCCCGCTCTAGCTAACCACTTATAAGCGCAGACTCTAAAGGCTTAATATCAGTAGGAGTATATTTCTTCTATATTAACTCTAGATCTAACTTAGAACTATACCCTATTGTTCTAAACTTCTGTACCTAGACCTTTCTATACGATAACTTACTCTCTTTATAGTACGAGTTAGCGTAGAGTGCTATTACGATCGAGCTGCTTATAGGTACTAAGACTTACTAGCTTACGAAGAAGCGCCTTACTTACGAAAACGTATATATTATCCTATCTTTAGAAAAGAGTTAGTTTGTAGATAATAAGATAGATCGCTATAGCGAGCTTAGCGGACGTACTAGCTAGGACGTAGTAGACTTACCTATAAACTCGATAAGACTATAACGAGATATATATCTCTTATAAGATAGTATGTTCTTTAGTATAGTACTAAAGGAATCTTAGAATAGCGAGACTACTAAGATAAGATAGTATACGTATAGTATAGTTTAGAATAAAGAGTTATATATAGATTATTATAACTAGCCTACTAAGTTACTAGCTAGCAGATCTATCGAATACTTCTATATACGCTTTACATAGAATATCTTTCTAAAAGTTATTAGCTTTCTTTAAAGTATATAGCTAAGGCTTACACTGCTTCACAATCGAAGGTCGAACAAAGCTTATCAGGAGCGATCTCGAAGATAAACGTGGCCTTCGACATCTGGACGTCACCAGGCCGCAAATTGTCGCTCCTAGGCGTTGTAGCACATTATCTGGACCACCAACAACGACCTTGCAATGTCCTTATAGGACTGCCAAAGCTCAAAGGGTCTCACACGGCTGTGAACATCGCAGCGGTGATAAATGACCTTCTCGTGAGATTTGGCCTCCTAGGCCGGATAGGCAATTTCATCACAGATAATGCTTCCGACAACCGAGCCGCCTTATCTGTATTGGCTACTAGGTACTCCTTTATCACAGAGCAACGTTATGTGCTCTGTATGGGCCACGTCATCAACCTAGTAGCACAGCAAATATTGTTCGGCAACGACGTGGATGCCTTCGAGCCTGAGCTGGTTGTGATAGTCGAACAACTCGAATTACAACAATGGCGTCGGAGTAGTCCGATTGGGAAGCTCCATAACCTCATCAAGTACATTACGCACTTATCTAATAGGCAAGAACGCTTCCACGAGATTCAGCGGGCCCACCCGCCGCCGCTCCGGAACCAAGATGACAGAGCGAAGGAGTCCTACGATCTCATCAAGGATAATCGGACCAGGTGGAACAGCTGGTATGACGCCGCGGAGCGTGCACTGCTTTTGAAGCAATCAATCGACGACTTTGTGGATCAAGAACTTGAGGATTACAACGTGCAGATAGCTATGTTCAACAGCCGACGACGCGTTGGTGTGGAGCCTAACAAACCGAGTATTTTCTACGATCGACTGACCTCCGTCGATTAGTCTATCATTACACAGTACACAGAGGTCCTTAAGCCCCTCAAGGAGGCTACAATGCTTCTTCAAGGGCAACTAAAAGACCGCAAAAGAAGCAACAAAGTCGTAACTAGCGGCCTGTAGAATGTACTACCAGTTTACGAAGAGATATTGTCATCTTTTGAAATCGCACGCAAGCGTCATCCGACGGCCACGAAGCAGCGGAGTCAGCTAAGTCAATCAACACCATCAGATGCTAGCACTCCCTCATCACCACCATCCCCACCGGCTACTAGGTCACAACGCACGACAAGGAGCTCTCAGATACATCTACAGGGACCCTCCGCTGCGTCTCAAAATAAGCATACGCCGCCAAATGATGATGTTGTCGAAAAGGAGCAGCCGACAAACCTAATAGGCGAAGACGACGATCCCTCCGGTTATACTGACTTTGAAAATCACTTCTCGACGAATCTCAACCTTGGTTGGCAGAAGCTCGAGAAGTACTACAGGATGACAGACGACACTCTAATCTACCGTGCAGCAGTTGTTCTACACCCTCGCATGAAGTGGGGATGGTTCAAGAGGCATTGGTTGAAGGATCACAAAGATTGGGTTGTAGCAGCCGAAAAAGCCGTTCTTGGCCTTTGGGAGCAGTACAAGCCTATAATCACTCCTACACCTACAAGCACTAATAAGCATGACTCTGATGACGACGAGACTGATGAGAGTAACGCCCTCGATGAGTACGAACAGTACTGCGCCGAGAAGATACCTAGTAGCGATTATATGACACGACACGACTCGCCAATCGCCTACTGGCTCAGCAAATCCACGGTTTGGCCTCATCTTGCGCAGATAGCCTTAGACCTCTATACCACACCACCTTGCAGCGACGAACTAGAGCGCATCTTCTCAATCGGCGGTAATACAATGAGCCCACGGCGTCGCGTCATGACAGCTGATTTGCTTAATGAACTGCTGTGTATACGAAGTTGGCACAAAAGTGGTATTATCGACTTTGCGACTCTCAAGGTTTTCGAGGAGATAATTCAGGCCACCGACCACGCTCTAATTGCTGAAGAATTGGCCTATAATACTACCAATTTTGAGAGTGATGAGAGGAATAGCGATCATGAGTAGATAGTAGATGAATACAGAGAGATAACCTCACTTACGAGAACCCCGAGACCTCCGTATCCACCTGAAAATACGCTAAGTCTATAAAATACCACCTAGCGGGAGCTCCCGTACTGTATACCAACAACATAAAACACGAGATTCTACTACCGGGAGCTCCCGTAGGTACCACGTGATCAAGCAATCAAGCAAGTCAAGTAATTGGCTTATATAATCCAAGCAAGTAACGCCTCCGAGATTACTTGACAAGGATCTATCAATCAAGCAAAGGGGTCCTAAATTACTTGATTGACTTGCTTGATGACACCTCTGTGTCAGATATATTGAAGACTCTCAGCCACATCGGCTGCGCGTTGGTGATGAAACAGCCAAGCGTGAAACCATATTTATATGAGTTCGTAAACGTTTCCTTGTGCAAGACTGCTTGTTACGATTGCGCTACTCGAATGTTTTTTGTTCTTCGGTCTCTGTCTTCAAAACTTTCACGGCCTTGGCCTCAATTATCTTGCGTTGATCATTCACAGGTCAGAATGAACATCCATTCGAGAGTATGGAATCATGCTCGTAAGATATCAGCGACATGCGCATGAAGTACGCGATGCTGACTTACTACCAAAGGAACCTAATGCGCCAAGTGTGGCCGAATAAGACTTCGTTACAAGCGACCATGACATCCACACATTCCACGGATGATAAATGTCTTGTCAATCAATATTGTCATGGATGTTCAGCATCGCAACCTATTGCCGACATCGAAAGTAGTCGTGCCGATCAATGGGTTCTCGTCCCTACCCGCTATATCCGAGCCATGTGGTGGGCTTATGCGGCGTTGTTGATGGTGATCGTGTTGTACTGGATCGTGGTCAAATTCTACCAGTCTATCTTTAGGATTGAATATGAACCGTTGCGAATTATCGGAACACTTCTTCCAAAGAGTGTGTGATAAGTCGGTGTAAACTCAGGTTTAGATTCACTTTTCCGTCAATTTCAGGACCTATGCTCATCGCCAACTTGGGAATCCTGGCGTTGCAATAAACGTTGTCGAACTGGCATGAGCACTAGATCTGACGTTGAAGTATCATTAGGTCAAGTGCTCTCAATTCAATCTAACGTCTCAACATTTTCCCAAATACTTTATCCGAGCGACCTCTAGCCATTTTTTCACACTACGCGCTGTACGGCCTGCATCTGACTGCACGAGATATGCTGTAAGGTATTGCCGATGCGTGAAAGCCGCAAGGCATGAATGCTCATGGAGCTCGATTCATTCGTCCATTAGAGCCGCCGCCTGAAGAGCTGCAGCACTGACCTGATCACAGCTTTGGGGAACTCGCAAATCCCTCGATATGTAAGTTGGTCCTCAGTGCGACAGTCCTGCCGTACTTCGATTCAAACGTCGCAGTGATCTCTCAACCTGTCGATACGTCTAACAGATGTGTAGGCTCTTCCAGATCCAGGCAAACCTCTTTCGGGGTCGGCAGACGAGGTGCAGAAATCGATATCTGTAGCATCAGCTATACTCCATCGCTGTCCTCAAGTTCCTGCCATGAAACATGAAGTGACATGCGAGTTGCGTAAGATCTAATTGAAACACAACTTTCCCTCCCACTGACAGTCTTTTGTGCGTGCGCAAACGTTGACAGCTCAACTATTGGACATCCACTGGGTCTGCCTCGGCGTCATGGCCTTCGTGCCCTTTGATTACACATCAGGGACATATGTGCGCTTTCAATAATCCCAAAGATGGCATCCGTGGCAGACGTGCGTTGACGGCCAGGACGTAAACACCGTCGGATAAGGCCCTTCTCTGGCAGCCACAGAGGCTTTCACGACATGGCAGGTATACTTGCGGCCAAGTGATAAAGTATCGCCCCAGATCTGAACTTGAGTCCCAACAGAGGCTCTCTGATGAGAGTCCATTCTATCTCTGCGTGGTAGAGTATCGCCCCAGATTCGAACTTTGGTAGCCACAGAGACTCTCGCATGAAAGTTGCTACCTGTCCATCACACCACAGGCGAACCTGTTGCCGTGTGATGAACCGTTGCCCCAGATCCAAACTTTGGTAGCCACAGAGGCTCTCGTCTGAGAGTCCCGTCTATCTCTGCGTGATAGAGTATCGCCCCCAGATTCGAACTTTGGCAGCCAAAGAGACTCTCGCATGAAAGTCGCTACCTGTCCATCACACCACAGGCGAACCGGTCGTCGTGTGATGAAACATCACCTTCAGATCCAATATTTGTGATACAAATTCCCTCAAAGGGGACCACTGGCAATCAGAATGTCCGAATTGTCGCCATTTTCGCTGGGCAAAAGCCGACGTGAGTGATCAGCGACGGGAGATGACCAACAAGTGCCAAAGTGATCCATGATTTGTCAGAAGTGTCTGCTACCTCTCTCGTGTGTTGTGGGACGGGAAAAAGAGTCTGGTTCCGAAAGCAAAATCCAAGTGGGAAAGAACGTATATATAGCCACGGTGAGCTTCTGTTGGTAACCACAAAAGAAGCGCAAAAAGAGGCTTTGATGACAATAGCAGGCACCTCTAAGCATTGATGGCATGTGATGCAAAGGACAAACTATGTTGACGACCATAATTGGTCAGAACGTGGCCTGTCATGATATAGTAATCCCGAACGATGCTAAAAATGACTCCCGATGACAAACAAGGCTAAACATAACTCGTGATTACGAGCGACGACAAACGTAAGCCACGATCACAAGGCAAGTTTTGGTCTAAACATAGTAGGTTATGATTACGAGATCCAAAACGATGCTAAAAATGGCGCTCGATGAGAAACAGAACTAATTATAGCTCGTGATCGTTATCGGTGGCAAATGTAACCCTTTGTCACGAGGCAGATTTGATCTGAAGATAGGAGGGCAAAGGTGCGTAATCACAGCCGATGCTCTCGATGACTCTCCATTACGAGCGTTGCTAAATACAGTCTGCGATGAGCAACAGGTGTGAAGCGCAAGAAGTGATGACAGGCAAGACTAAAAATACGCGGCGACAACAGAAGGCACGAACAGAAATCTGGAAGAGTGGTGACTACTGTTACTGTACTGCAAGCCACCTTACCATCCTGACTCGATTGACTCGCAATTGCGATGAGTGTGGTTGATGACGATCCATGTGATTACAAATAATATCAAAGATAGCTCTCGCAATTGTGATGAGTGTGTTTGATGACTATCCATGTGATTACAAATGATATCAAAGATAGCTCACGGCTTAGGTCGATGACACACACTATTTTTGTTGACGAGCAAAGCCCTGGCATGTGATGCCGCTCCGGTCTTCCCAGATTCTGGGGCTTATATTCCGCGCATTTCTTGCTTACGAGCTCTCTGTGCGCACAAGGCCTTCTCGTGTTGTGAAGTGAAGCTATTCAGATCCAGAGCACACTCGCGTTGTCACATCCACTACTCCTCGCTTTACCAGCCACTTCTCAAGCCGACAAATCCCTTCAATACCGAGTTGGTATCGCTTCTCCAGCGATAGACGTTCCCTGCGTCAAGCAGCGCGTGAGCCATTACAAACCTCATTTTACACGAGTCGAGAAGGTACAGCCACATCTTGTACAGGAAAGCCATTGCCCAATGTGGTGAGGTCGGCATATCTCCTGTGTAAGGCTAACGTAAGTTTGGCCCCTCTTCTTGTTCGGTATTGACCGAACGTTGTTCGCCAAGGTGAGTGGGCAGACCTACAACACGCTGATCCGGTAGTCTGCTGATACTGCTCTCCACTTCTCGACCAAGACTTTAACAAGGTGCATGGAGTAAGCGTTTCCGCAGGCTTAGGACGATCCGTCTTGCCCCTTGACATCATCCATCGTGACGCCAGAAACCGGCTATGTCTAATTCCAACTTTTTTCCACAGCCCCACCAGCGCAGGGACGCGGAGTCGCCGCGGACTACTCTCACCATCTACCCCAGATTTAGGAAAGCCGGTTTCTGGCATGGCCGTACTGTAACGATTCAGATTTCTTTCGGCCGCTCAGAGCAGTAGCTCCGGTAAAGAGTGCTGCGACAGTGTTGCCTGCACACGGCCGTCTCTCGAACGTCACCGCTGTTACCAAACCGCTCATGATCCATGAAGCTCGAAATGAGAAGACTCCCTCTGACAGGGCCGAAAGTCCTACTCCACATGGCACTGTGGACCATTGTCAGTCTCGTGGTGCTTTCAGTCGGCTTCGGACCCAGGTTTTCCACATGGCTTCTCCCGATGCGGTCTCGAAAGCTTGTTGAACTTCCAAAACTGTCGCTCTCCGACACTCTTATGGCAGATCACCCTATCAAAGCTCTTGTGCTTAGTGCGAGAGCCGAGTTCGACAAGACTCTTGCTAGGCAATCGAAAACCTTTGAAACGGCTGTTTCCGAATACCTGCGACGTTACCAGCGGCGCCCCCCTCCCGGATTTGAGATCTGGTACGATTACGCAGTGAAACACGAGTCCCCTATCATAGACGAATTCGATATCATCAACAAGACACTTGCTCCGTTTTGGAAGCTGAGCGGACTGGAGATAACACGACGCTTAGAAAGTGCAAGCAAAAGTGGCCCGTAGCTTTCGAGCTGTAGAGCTTCGAGTGATGAACTCCAAGCGGGATGCGCATTTCTGGGAAGTGAGCTGTTGGGCCTGCTTAGCAACACGGAAGACCTGCCACGTATGCCTGAAGTAAACATGCTCCTCAACATGTTGGACGAGCCGAGGATCTTGCCGGTTGAAAGTTGCCGTGACGATTGCGACGAGGATTTTAACAGGAATACCACGTTGATGTGGACGGATCTTTCGCATCAAGACATATGGGACGAGATAACGGCTGATTGCCGTCATGGCAACGAATCTGCAACATCAACGCCCTCACCGAACATTGTTCCGTTCGAGAAGGGGACCTTGGATTTACTGGGCGTCGATTGGAACGTGGTAGACCTGTGCCATCACCCGGAATATCAACATATGCACGGCTTTTGGAAGTCTCCTACGACGCTCAGCAGCGTTAGCTCTATCGTACCAATTCTATCACCCGCGGTACTTTCGACAATGGGCGATATACCCTTGCCGGCGCCTGCTTACTCGAACAAGGCGTTCACTTACGAGGAGTCTGAGGACATAGCGTGGGTTGACAAGACCGCAAGCCTGTACTGGGCTGGAAAGACGACCGGGAGCTTCCAGGACGCGGCCGATGGAGAATGGAAGCACGATCACAGACAACGCTTTGTCGCTCTAGCAAATAGTCTCGAGCGGAAGACGTATGCTTACCTCTGGCGTCCGAACGGGACCTCAGGATGGCAAAAGTATCATTCGAGTTCGCTGGATCAGTCACACTACAATGTACACTTTACAGACGTGGTCCAAAGCGCAGACCGGACGACGGAAGATGCAATCCGCGAATATTTCCACGTCATAGACGCAGAGCCCCGAGAGGAAGCGTTCAAATATACCCTTACATTCGACTTAGACGGTAACGGGCATTCGGGAAGATATTATCGCTTTCTCAACTCTCGATCCTTGCCCCTCAAGCAGACTGTCTTCCGAGAGTGGCACGATGAGCGACTTCTACCGTGGCGACACTACGTGCCGATATCTTTAGCCATGGATGAGTTGCCCGAGGTGGTGAGGTACCTGACTGTTGAGGATGAAGGCAAAGAGATTGCGGCTTCGCTAGCAGATGAAGGTCGCCAGTGGTCTTTATGTTCTTTGCGTCCTGTTGATCAGGCCATCTATCTCTATCGTCTTATGCTGGAGCTGTCCCGCTTGCAGGACCCAAGCAGACTTGCAGATCCATAGTCAATGGTTTCAAATCCTGTTTGAACACGATACTATAACTGAGCAGGGCGCTCTGTAGATGGATATCAATGACTTCCACCTCGGTAGATTACCTACCGAAGACGTTTGTCATGGCTGACTACAGTAAGTCGGCACATGTCCGCGCCCGCTCCCCAAGCTATCAATCAACATGATCAAGGCTAGTTGCATCAGCATTTGCCATTAGGACGACGCTACGATCAAACTAGACGACTCTGGAACTCCACATACCGCATTGTCACCTCACACTTGGCGGAATGAGCCACTCTATTTCTCGCCGCTGCGACATCTGACCACTCGCTCTAGCTCCGTAGATCCCAGGAATGCAAGATATGCCACTACCGTCGCGACCAGAGCAAGCACTGGTTCACGTCCTTCGAGTCGACGATACGAGCCGATGATCACACGAAAGTGAGATATGAAATCAGTGCCGAAGGACGCATTTCGCAGTCGCCAGTGAGCCACAATAAGCGGACATTTGATCGATAACGTTACCACTATTGCTGTGGAGAAATCGGCTCCTGCAGGGTTCAACCTGCTTGGATTTCCTGAGCACTACCCCTGAGATAGATCACAGCGGATTACATTTCCTTCCGAAAGGTGAAAGGTCCTCATCTACGACGACTTATGAGCTACACCAAGCCACGGACTCAGATATCGTCTGAGAGTTCCATAGCAAGGTTCGTTATCTTTCAGGATGTGGGAACCTGGCACCAGTGTCGCACTACTTGGTATTGTGGCTGACTTTATCGATGCCGAGGGTTAATCGACAAGTATACTGCTGACTTTGCCAATTTAACGCGGGCACACAAGCACCAACGTAGTTGGCAATCTTGCTTACATCATCGCTGAGTACGGCTTGGAACGCTCTCTTGGCCTTCTCATTATGGACGACGCCAACAACAATGCAACCTGCATGTTGACGCTTGCGGAAGGGTTTCAATGCAGTGCCAGAGCTGGATGTATCCGCTGCTCTGACCATGCACGCAACTTCGTCGCTTAATCGCTTCTCGCTAGAACTCGAGCTCCTCGGTACCTCACACGAAAGCTGCGATACATGAATGTTTGGCGACGGAGAGGTCCTTGCGACAAGCTGCACAGATCTGGTCGCAGCTCGCTGCAATGACGCTTGACATCTACGCTGCGTCCCATGGCTGGTATGAGAGTGACCCTCTCCAAACAAGCAGGCGACGCTGTCTCATCCCGAAGACGACTTCTAGGCGACGATATAGTTGCTGCCCTGATGCGTCTGGAGAGTTCTCAAAGGTCAGGGATCATCACGATAGACAAGAGTCTTTTCGAATGTGCCATAGAGGCTGATCCGGTGGCAGATTGTTGAATGCTCGAACTCGTCACATAAGCACTCAAGCGTGATCAAGCAATAAACAAAGCGCTTGAGGCTTGTCAAGCTCCAGTAATCAAGAATGCTTAGCCGGTCGATGAATCGAGGACAGGCTGTGTGCTTAAACTTGACTGATCGTGTATCAGTCTGTGGAGCGGCATGGGTCTAACGTCAGAAGACATCTGATGACTTTTTGGAAGCAATGTCGGGGTAAGTTTGGATAAGACAACTTTCAGTGCAAAGGCTGAATCTATGCATCTATGCGTTGAGTGAAAGAGAAAGATCGACGTTTGCGTCACTGAAGCTCGCGGGCGCATCTATTTCCACTCGCAGTTCAGTGCCCTCGGGTATATAGAGGAGCTGGTGCCGGAAATTATCGACACGGTCTGAGAATGGATTATACAAGCAGCATCTGATGCAAAGGTGACGGTCAAGGAGCCTTGAGGCCATCTTCCAGCAGTATGAGGGCGTCCTTTGACCACAGGATTCTCAACAAGGCCTTCGACTTCCATGGTCTGACAGCACATCACCTCGAAGCGCTTGGGTCGGCTAAGGGAGAGAAAACATTTCTTGGCAGGTCCCGACCAGTGGTTTTCGAAGGCTTTGTTTGCTATGTGCCATCTGGAGAACGACCCTGGACCTTGCGTCGCGAAAGCTTGGTCAAAAAGAATTTCACAAATCACCCAAGCATAAGCAGAGTATGACCAATCGTGAACGCCGCTTTGAGACGAAGCAGATCTTTGATCGAAAACTCGATGACGATTGCAATATAGGCCTTATGGATGGTCTTCTAAGACGGAGCAGTAGCTCCAATATGATCGAGCGTACCATGAAGCTTTGGAGGACCATCGAGCTCTACCAGACGCATCTTCGATCGCTCAGTTGCTGCAACCGGCCGATCAACTGCTTTACACTGCCTCGATTCAGGGGACTAACCGCAGCTAAGATGATGGCTAGAAGCCCAACCTCTTCCAGACAGAACGGCGATACTATACAAGAGTTCTGAGAACAGGTAGCGACGTCTGACAGCATGCGTAGTGAGTTTGAACGGCTCAAGGAAAAGTGTCGATCCGAGTCCAAAGCCTCCCCAAGCGTATACCAACCTCGGCATGAAGCAGCCAGACAAGTATTGTGGTTGGTCGGACGATTCCTTGGCGCAAATTTAGTGCGAACATATTCCCGCATAGACCTGGAGATTGCTCGGTTTGAGAGATTCCGAACTCGCAAGCCAGCATGGATCAATGCTGCCCAGGATGCGATCGGAAAAGCAAGGCAGCCTCTGGATGCAGGGAAAGCTGTCTCGCTGACGTTAGTATATTCGGTCATAGAGCATGGGTCAACATTCTGCGAGCACAATACGTTGCCTCAAGATGCCTACAGCTACACTTCTAGTGGTGACTGAGATGCATCCGTAAAGTCTGCCCCGTAGCAGTTGCAAAGCCAGAAACATTCGTGTTGAGGATTTGCTTTGCGACATCGGGCGCTCTACAGAGACCTTGGTGATAACGTGCACCAGGCTGGGTTACGCACATCCCGAGAGTGAGCAGTGGCTTACGAAAACCTTCGATGACATCCTCAGACGATATGCATTGGACCAGGAGATCAACGACGGTAAGACGAGATGACTTTACAGCATACGGAGAACCTACAGTAGGCAAGCGAACGTGCGACAAACGGGGCTCGAAGAGGACGACATCTAAGTTACTAACGTTATAACCGAAGGGCACACTTTCAAGTCTCAATACTGTAATTGAAGACACCCGCGGTTGCGTCCAAGCGAAGCGGGCAGCACGTGCAGCTAGCTATGCACGACGGCGGGCGTCTCGGCCGTCAAGGTGTTGCGCCTAGTCAAAGTGGAGCGTGTCAGAAATCTACATACATCTTGCGATGCGTGTCTGCTCGAAGTCTATCAGTGGAAATTGATGGGGGTCACAGACGCGTCGTCTCCTCGGCGCACTCTCTCCCGTTGAGACACACTGTTTACCATAATTCTATGATCCCGTGCCAAGCTTCCACCTGTATCCGAGTTGTCCAGCAAGGCTAGAAGTTAGTAGCCAGTATCAGCGGAAATGCTAGAGGCATATTTTTGTGATATTACGAGATACGACCTACCGGAAAAGGAATCGACATGACACTTCGCTAGCCGACCAGATTCAGGAAAGCGGAGACAATAGAGCTCAGAATTTCAAGAAAAGATGCGATGATCGAGCCGCGTGAATTTTGGGGCGCCGGTTGCGTGGCGCTTCTAGCTGGGTCTTCTTGTCGCTTGTTTCTTTGTCTCGTTGACGGACAGCCGACGCGCAATTGACGCTAAATCACCGCACTGCAATTTAGCGCATGTACGGAGGAACCTTCTGCAATCCTCCGTGGGGAACATGAGCTCATTCAGGGTCATCATTGTGTATGAGGTGACAGACAATATCTCGTTTTCCATTTACCATTCACCAGGGCCGCACCAGCACTCAATACGCAATATATTGCAGCACCTCCCCAAATTTTGTGGGAGATGTCGAGGAATACTCAGTACGAATGGTTAGATCTGTTTTGCAGAATCAAAATAAATATCCCCTTGATTAACAGTATGACACAACGTGAAGCCGACAGGTAGCACTTCCAGCGAGCAGTTCCTCGTGTGCTCACCAGACTGCACTGTATCAACTTTGTAGTCTAGCGCTCGCATGAAGTGTTCAAGTGGCGTCAATTGTCTACTCTATCATATACTCGTGAGTCATTCAATGCCGTCCGTATACAGCAGTATGATGGACGACTCTTGGCATTGGAAAACTTTGCCTTAAAATCTGCAAGTCGTCAAACATACATCGGTGAACATGCAGGTCGCGCTCCTCAACTGCGTGTCAATGCATATGCAAGAAACCATCCCCAAGCGAAGGCGTGGGGGACGCCGCAGCATCCCATTCGTCGCAGGCTTGGCGCCAAAGAGGTCGCTTCAATCGGCGGAGCTGGACCTCGATGATCTTTTCCTGAAGCGAGCTATACCTCTGGGCGAGTGCGAGTGTACCGCTGTTTTGTATTTGCTCTCTCATCGCATCGAACAAGGGGCCACTTTTGCTGCTGGTCCAACTATCTTGACGTCAGATCTCGTTCTTGAGCACTCTGCAGTAATACAGACCAATATTCTGGCAGTGCGGTTCCCAGCACCAGAGCTAGTCCAGGAGATATCTCAAGCTGGAGATTCCGGTACCTATGGCCCGCGTCGACCATGGCTTTGATTGTCTTCAGTGCCGCAGAATGACCTGTTGGAATGACGCCAGTGCGGCAAAGCAAAGTGGCAGTGTCTTCGTCGGAAGGACGACCCATGCTGTCTCGCAGATCGACAAGGACAAGGCACGCGATACGTTGCTTCATGCGTGACTACCCGTCACCGCCTTTAGCACACACATATGAGCGTACGATTTGTGCTTGTGCATCTGCATCCAGCGTCTGGACTATGCCATCTTCAGATAAGGTCCAGAACGACTCAGGCTTCGAGGACCAGTTGTACTCATTTCGTCGCAGCAAGTCTTTCGATTCGACATCTGTACCTTGGAACGCCTGTATTCTGTAGAGGATCTGCTTCTTCTGCTGCGTCTTCCTCTTCACGTCAAAACGAACGGTGTTGGAAACGTCGGTATCCGTGGTAATTCTTGCGTGTAACCCTTCAAGGACACGGTCAATATCGCTCGGATCCTGCTAAAGAGTCAGCTGGGAAACACTAAAGTATCATCTTGGTACCATTTCTTGAATACGATCCAGGATGCTCAATACATCTGCCATGGTGGGCTCTGGCACGTTCGTCACAAGGCTTGAGAACTCACCGGATTTATAGAGGAGCCCCGCCAGCCACTGACTGTGACATGGTCTTGCCACGACTTGCCCACGTTGTCCGCCTCGCAAGTCCGCGCTGCCGTGCTCTCACCGCTACAATATCTGTGGTGTGACGCAACGAAGCTCATCTTCACTTTCAAACGAAACGCGCAGAATTCTGTCATGATACGTCGATTGCGTCGGGCATTGCTGCAGGTGGATGCACTAATTTCATGGGAAAGGAATTAGCGCCTTCGCTGATGATGCTGTGATGCATTTCTGTCGCATTTTGCTTGAAGCGCAAAGTGCTCCTTTTTACGAGAGCCAAAGATAAATATGACGCGATGCTCCTCCAAACCAGAAAAGCACTTTACACAACTCGGAGCTACAGGAAACATGCCGTCAGCCACCGTCTCACTCTCTGGAACGGACAGCCGCCGAAACTCGGGTCAGAGCATACTGGACGATTCGGAATACGAAGATCTCGGAAGGAGTCATGAGTCAAATGATCTCTCATCCAGACACTATTGGCTGGGGAAGCTGGTATTTGCCCATCTACTTGCAGAAGTAGTGATGCGCGACACTCCTATGCAGAGGTCTGGCGATAGCCTCGATGTCAGACATCCGAAATGAATACGGAATGTGTGCATGCTGACATATACTAGGCAGCTCTTATGAGTACAATGACGAGCTACCCGTACTCGTCTCGCATGAGGGAACTTGCGTTGCTGTTTCCAGGGAACACTCCTTCGGAAGATGCCAGTATTGCCCTGGGAGATTTCCGCATCCTGGTGACCAAGCTGGGTGCAATTTACGACACAGGTGATGCACAAACCAGATTCTCTGCAGCGCGTATCATAGCATACGATCCACAAGGTAGACGACGCCAAGGACCGAGCGCAGCAACACCGTCAAGTGAGAACTCACCATCAGCGACCCCACGTGCTCCTGATTCGCCAGGTACTCCAACAGGAAGGCAAGGTCGTGTCGACATAGAACTTCCTCGTTACACGATTGCTCTGAAAGAGTACACCGACTGTTCACGATCCACTGTGGAGTGGAAGGACGAGCAGATATCAGTGACACCCTTGTGTTGGAAGATCACAGCAGTTGTGGACGGAGTGGAGTTCAGTGCTACGGCCGGAAACAAAAAAGAGGCGAAACATCTTGCGTCTCGACAAGCGTGCGAAAGTCTAGCGATAATCGTTTGAGAACTTGAGCCCGCGCGAGCATATCGTTTGGTTATCCACATAGCTTAAAAAATTTACGTTTAACACTTCGCGAACTCCGTGACCAGAAGGGTCTCAACTGCGTGAGATGTGAGCTCGTACATGCACCGCTACCACTGGACTCGCCCTGTGTTGAGACAACCAGCTCTCGACTAGGCGGTGAAAAGGTGCAAAAGAGTCATCGTGCCAGAAAGGTGGTACTGTCTGCTGGGAATGAAGGTATGTGTGCGGTCTATGATCTTGGTGCAGCCGTCCCGCATCGAATATGTTTCTCCGGGGGGCATTTCTCAATGACGAGCACGCCTGCCAGGGTGTATAACGAAATCTTCCGAGAACCACGACTTATATTTCACTATCGCATCAAACTAAATTGTTTGTATCTTCCAGCAAGCCCAAGCCAACTACAATGCCACGCTTCGACACCACAATTCGCCAAGATCCCACTGTCGTGTTGCAAGACCTTTACGACGGCCTCCAGTTGAAAGCCATGCTACAACATGAAGAGATGAAGAGTAGAAGGCATAGTGTCGATGGACCCCTCTTGAAGTACAATAAGAAAAGGAGAAGTCGGTGGCAGTATTGGTTGGATGACCTGTGTTTGCTGTGTGACTCACATCGCGGCGGTACCACAACTACATCGATTGCTGTGGAGCGAACCACGGACGGGGCGGTATTTTGGCTTGCGATGAACGCTGGTGATCTGGAAGAGGCAAGCGTACATCTTGCGGCTCTGTTGGATCAAGTGAAGAGAGGTCAGGAAGCCCATGGAGAATCGGATGGAGGCACGACAACTTGCGAGATCTACACGCGAGCTATCACACGCAGTCCGCAGAGAGTCAAGAACTATGCCAAGCGTCTTGAGAGCGTGCTGCAGCGAGTATGTCGTGAAACTGACTTGAATGACGACTGTGAGTGCACAAGTTAAATCTGACGGTGTTCTGTGTACTGACTTGGTGCAGTGTCGGAAATTGTCGATGCAGCATGGCAAGTTTTAGAACCACGCGACAAGCACCTCTCCTTGTGTAATAAGGCCTATGATCTCGCCAAGATCATAAGGCGTCGACAGTCCGCAATGATGAGGGAGATCGAGCAAGGCCGTAATGATTTCTACAGGGTACGTCACTATGTCGGGAGACTCAGCGCATGGATCAGCGCTGCTCGCAACGTGGTGGCATGCGGTGCGCAGTACAGTGGAATACTCCAGAAATACTGTGTCAAGACCATAAGCCCTGCGATGCCTGGGCCCCAGGTTCCTCTCGGTCTAGGTGATGATTTCGACGCCGTACTCAGCCGCGTGATGCCGAATTTCCGGGATCAGCCAATCTTGTCGGAAATCAGCGCGACTGTAGGAAGAGTTTCCGGCGCAACCGTGTTATTCAAGGGCGAGAGTTTGGAACTCAAGCCACACGCCGAGGCAATCATCCTCGATCACTTTTTCACCAACAACATCCAATTTGCCAACGGAGATATGTACGTGGGGTGCAGCCGACCTTCGTGTTACTGCTGCAAGCTATACTTCGATCATCACCCAGCAGGAGCAAGTACAGGCCGATTCCACGGAGTGCTGTGGATTCAATGGCGGCTTCCACGATTACTTGAGTCTGTCCAAGACACTGTCGACCATACCACTCTGGAAGTGCTCCAAAAAATGTCTGATCAAGTGAGAAAGGATGTTCTTGCTGCACTGATGCCCCTCAAGCACCATGACTTCAACATGTTCGACTCTACCACAGGCTTCTCGGCGTCTCATGTTGCCTCTTGGGAATATCCAAGGTGAAAATTATATAGAATCATGTAGGAACGATACCGAATTGATACACATGCCGATGACGATCGGTTACTATATTCATCATAGTTGTGAGTCGCTTCCTACACGCTAGAATGTTCCACGCATCGACATGGCTTCGCAACATGATAAAAATGTAGAAGATTCGGGAAACACACTCGTTGATATATAGATACAGGCCTTGAAATGGTCGTAGATAGCATCAAGTAGACAATTAAGCAAGTTGTGCCCGACCAGATCGAGTGCTACCTTTCTCACAACAACCATCATTGCTCATACATCTTGCGGTGCGGTCCATATCCTGGACACGTGGTCACAGGCTTGCGCATCTCACGATCCAACCTAATGACGTACTATTTCTCCCTTGGAGAACGATGGTGCCATGTAGCGTGGGTATAGAGCATGGTTCTTCAGCGGACCAGAGAACACGTGTTAGACCTTGATAAGCGTTTCAGTGTGGACTAGAGAGACTGTTTATGACTGCATCGGATCTCGTGGTTGGTCAGCTCATGACTCAGACGCACCGCCAAAGCTACCCGAGCCCAGACATGGGTACCACACATGCCTGATTGGGTGTCGTATCGAGTCGTGCCTATCGGTGAGGCCCATTTTCACGAAAGGATCGCACTTGACGTGCCTATACAAGGGTCTCAACGACACTTGATCTGTTCACTACGGTCATATGTTGACTCGTTAACATTTCTTTGTATTTCTCTCACTGAAATTCACTCATCATATCCTCTCGATACCACGTCGCCATGTTGTCTGTCGCACCATCTGAATGCAAATACGAGGTCGAAAAGCGTCGTTACAAGATTTTCCTAGATCAGAGCACCATCCGAAGAAGTGGCGACGAGGAAGCCATTAGAACAGCTCCACTGTTCTCTCTCGCGGTCAAACACAAGGCCGATCAAAGAAATGTGAAAGGAAGAACCACGATTTCCCATGAGGAAGCGGATGGTTCTTCCGAGGCCACCTCAGGTATAGAAACGAAAGAGACAATCAACAGCGAAAACGAGGCACCCGATGCACAAGATACAACGCAAGATGCACCAAACATGCAACCGGACAGTCTGTTTCCACAGTACGGGCTGTTAGGTTTTAGTATCCGCGACGATGATGGAATTGGCCATCATGAACCGATCATGTTCAATATGCATGCGCCCAACTCTGTGTTTATCTGCGGGTCACAAGGCAGTGGCAAGAGTTACACATTGGCCTGCCTACTAGAGAATTGTCTTATCCCTGATCCACGCTTCGGGCAAGTGAAACGGCCAGTCGCGGGTTTGGCTTTCAATTACGACACAGATTCTTCCGGAGCTATTGCAGAAACGGTCCACCTCTGCTCACGTGGAGTCAAGGTCAATGTTCTTGTCTCCAGTAGCAATTTCGAAAATACTCTGGACCGATACCGCGTTGCGACTCAAGATTCCGCAAATGTCAAAATCGAAAAGTTCTTGTTGCCACCCGGTGACCTCAGCGTTGAGCGCATGTACCGACTAATGGCGTTCTCGGAAAAGTCTGAATCGGTTCCACTTTACATGGAGGTCATTCAGAAGATACTTCGGCAGATGGCTGTTTCTGGTCAAGGACGAGGTTTTAACTATGGAGAGTTTCTCCGTCTCCTGGACGCTGCAAATCTTAGCACTGATCAGCAACGGCCAATGAGAATGCGCTTAGATCTGCTCCAGAGCTTCATGCGATGGCCGCCCACCAAAGGCGATTTGAAGAGGAAAACGCCCAAGAAGCTCTTGGATTTATTACCTGGAACACTCACGATTGTCGACTTGTCCGACCCTTTCATCGATGATACAACAGTTTGCATGCTGTTCGACATCTGCCTTAGCATTGCGAAAGAGAACCGGCCCAAGTGTGGCTTGGTCGTCGCTCTGGACGAGGCTCACAAATATATGAACCAATCGCCCACCGCTAAGAACTTCACTGATCGCCTTCTTCTGACTGTACGTGAGCAGAGACACATTGGCATCCGAGTGGTCATAGCCACGCAGGAGCCAACTATATCGGAGAAGCTTCTTGACTTATGTTCTGTCAGCATCGTTCACCAATTCAACTCACCTGCCTGGTTCCAAGCGATCCGCAACCATCTAGGGGGGGCTTCGAGCATGTCAAGCAGTCCCGGAGGGAAGGTCTCCCTGTTCGAAGAAATCATCGGTCTTGGCGTCGGAGAAAGCAGAGTGTTTGCCCCTGGCGCGTTTGTCAGGATGAATTGGATGGAAAAGCCGGAACGGCTGGGATCCGGCATGATACACATGAAAACACGCACTCGTGCTGGAGTAGATGGAGGCGTCAGCGTGATGGCTGGCGAGGAGAATGGCTTTGGGGAACATCGTCTTGTTGGATTGTGAGGTACAGTACGATCAGATAGTCTATCAAATTTTTGAGCATCAGATTCCGGACGATTTCCGTGGTCTAAAACAAAACGTGAAGAAGTTGACTTGTGAGTCACGCCGTGTCGAAGATTAGAAACACAATATGCAGCGCCACTACCTCATGTAGGCCAGAAATGCTGCCAAATATGACAAAAATCAGCATCACCTCAACTCTTTGTGTTGTGAGGTGCTTCCTACATGCTAGAATATTCTACGGATCGACATGGCTTCGCAACATCAAGAGAACATGGAAGATTCGGGAACCACGCTCGTTGATAAGGACAAGGTATAAATTGGTCGTACATAGCATCAAGTAGAGGATCAAGCAAGTGGTGTTCGACCAGATCGAGTGCTACATTTCTCACAACACTTTGAATCTCGAAATGGCCCCCCTTTGATTGCACCACACTGCAGGGAGTAGAGATGCGGCTAAATGATATATGCGTCCGTGTGTTGGTGCAGTGGCGGTCACGACTTTCGTCTGAGCTCAGGAAAAGATCGAGAATTGGAAAGGAGAGGATGAATTGCGACCCGGGGAAGATCTCCTTCAGTGGGGAAGGCCTTCCCACCTGATCTCAAAGTTCACGCACCACGAATCAGATCAGCCGTGCGGGGAAATGGCTAAGCTTCTGGGATACGATTATGCCACTGACTTAGTTACTATCTTGATTTACGGCGCACATGGCAGGTACGTCGAGCGCTGCTTCAGGTTCTATTGGCCTCTTGCAACGAATGCTACAGCGGAAACATTTACTGGCGTAAGCCAAGCAAGCTGTCACTGCAACCATTTAGGTGACTACGGCGCTCGTCTTCTATCTGAAGTCTGACATCTTGATGAGATGCTGAGATGAAGGCTAGGTAGGTAAAATATATTGATTACTTATAGTCAAGTCGATTGATTATTGCTATCCCAAAGTTGTACAATATCGATTGAATTCTTAAGTTAACTTCTCTATGATGCTAACACAATACTCGTGACGGCATCTGAGATGAGCTCACACAGCTTGGTCAGAGTTGAAGCTGCTGTGGTCGTTGCCAGATCGACTTTCGCATTCGAAACAGTACCACAGGTGTCCGTGTGTGTCAGGCGATCCTAATGCTTGTGGGCGTCTCAAGGAGCCATTATTGTGAGCGCGACGTATATGCTCGATGACATCGCCGAGATCTTCTGTATAGAATCGTTGGCAACGAGTGGCTGAACAAGTGTATTCTCGGGGCATAATGAAGCGCTTTTCTTGTGAGCCTGTACGCTCGTGGTGTACCGGCCGTCGTCAGAGGGTAGAGAAAAATGGCTCGAGATGTTGGAATAATGGTGGCTGTGGCTTGGCTTTGTGCTGAAAATATATGAGTGGTGATTTGACAACGCAATATTTAGTGACTCCGTCGACCTATTATAGCTTTCAGGATGACCTTCGGACCAACGGAAAACTCGCCCTGCAGTGATCTGCCGACCAAGTTGACGTCTAAAAGTGTCCGTCTTGCCCTTGTGAACAAACATGACTGGCTGTGTCTGATCATAACGCAACTTCTCCACATCCAGCAATTGAAAGTTGGCGCTAATTTGCGATGCGGCAATTTAGTGCGGTGTGGAGTGGAGGAGACCACTGCTACCCCACACCAGACCATGGGTGGAATGCAATTCGTTATCGTCGTGAAATATCGCGAGGTTCACATCAGAAGGTAGGTTGTGTCATCTAGTAGCATGCCCTAGCGGCTGCAGGCATTCATTACGATCCACTTGAAACCATCGCATGCGACGGGAATCCACGAGACATGTCACATGTTATGGTGCACGATGTTGGCGTGTACATTGCACTTAGTCTGTGGCGTGATCCGCATATCGATGCAAGGCAGTGGTGTATGGGGCAGTGACGGGGTCAGCGGCGAGTAACCAAGCTACTCGGATGGGATGCACTGTCCTGCCAAATGGAACGAAAGCTAAGAGCATGGTACCACAGGTTTGATCGAGACGTGATTATGGTGTTCATGCTGGTACAAAGGTAGGGCCCGCTTTACTCTTAATGCTTCAAGTCTGCCGGCAGAAGATTTCTTCCGCATAGCGCCCTCCCACATTTGGTCTCGGGCATAACGGAAACGAGCTGTTGGTAGCGGCTAAAATCGTAGACAAGGTGTGAGGCTGGCCACTACGTTCATTTTGGAAAACGCCAAAAGGAGAAACCTAGTAGCTTGTGATGAAGTACAATCATATGGAATGGCTTCTGAGATACGAGAAATGAAGTTTGCTGGGAGTTGACATGCTTATCCAATCCCAACGGCAAAAGGAGACACCGTATGTCGACTCCATATACTCACAGATGTCTCAGGACAACGCCGAGACAAAGATTGGATTCCAGATTTCCCGTTAACATTGCGTAGGCTTTGCCTGCACGTCCCGGCGAACATACTTAAACCCACCTCATCCCGAGTCGAATCTGAACCGCAACAAATATTATTCTCCCCTCAACTTTGCCGGCGGACTGAATGAAACCATCACCACAGACACGCAACAACCACATTGATCGGCACCATGGGAGACTCGACAGAAGCAGGCGACCATTCCGCAATACGAGGTCTGCAGTCAAGTGGTTCATTAAAGCGTCTTTCCTTGATCTCGAACCTTCGCAGCCGTGGTGTTGGTGACCACATAGATCTTCCTCAATTGGTCGTCAGCGGCGATCAGTCAACCGGGAAGAGTTCTGTCTTAGAGGGTATCACTGGGATTCCGTTTCCACGGCAAGACGGATTGTGTACCAGATTTGCGACCGAGATAACCATGGAGCACAATGGTCAAGACAACGTGGGAACAGAGATCACAGCGACCATCATCCCGTCAGAGCTTCGCGACGAGGATTCCAGAAAGGAACTGCAAGGCTTTACCCGTCGCTTGGACGACTTTCACGGCCTTGCTTCTGTCATTCAGGCAGCAGGTGAACTCATGTCTCTCAAGGGTTACGGCGCCGTGCAGTCCGGTCCAGCCTTTGGTCAAGATGTCTTGCGGATCAAGGTCCATGGGAACACTGGACTCAACCTGACGATTGTGGATCTTCCTGGGATAATTCAAGTACCGAACGACGAGCAAGATGACAATGACGTTGATACTGTTCATACTCTCGTCGACTCGTATATCGCAAACTCTCGAACGATAATCCTTGCAGTTGTACAAGCCGGAAACGACATCTCCAATCAGCCGATCATAAAGAAATCCAAGAAGTACGACAAGGATGGCGAAAGAACGATTGGAGTCATCACTAAGCCGGATCTGATCAATGATGGCACGCAGACTCGTATCGCTGCCCTTTCAAGGAACGAAGATACCACGAAGCTCAAGCTCGGGTTTTTCATGGTCAAGAATCCATCACCGAAAGAGCTCCAGAGCGGCATGAGTATGGAAGAGAGGGAGCATAAAGAGCTCACTTACTTTTCGTGTCCTCCTTGGAGGGATACTGGGCTTGACAGGACTCGAATCGGTGTCGCATCATTGCGAAAATTCCTTCAAGATCTGCTGAGTCGTCATACGGAGCGAGAGATGCCAAAAGTCCGCGAGGAAGTTCGCAGTCTTTTGAAATCCACGGAGAAGAGTATATCTGGACTTGGAGAAGAGCGCCCAACCACGAGCCACATGAGAATGTTTCTGTCACGCTTGGCGATGCGGTACCATAACCTCACCAACGCAGCGTTGATTGGCGATTACGATTCTTCTGAGTTCGAGTTCTTCAGTACATCCTACTTGGAGCCACGAAGGTTACGAGCGTTTGTCCATTCAGCCAACACGAAGTTCTCAGACAAGATGCGCCTCCAAGGTGCAACAGTGAAGGTCTTGTCCGAGTCTGACATGAGCGATGAGGACCTCTCCATCACCGATCTGCAGCAGGCGGCAATCAGTCGAGATCGTGTCCAACAAATTGCGGTGTCAGATGCAAAATTCATAGCATGGATCAAACATGTAAGTTCGAACCAGACCATCTCCGGTTCTGTCCATGCTGAATCGAGACCCAAAGGTTTACTCCCGCACGAGAGGGCGAGAACTGCCTGGCAATTACAATCATGTCCTTCTTGCCGAACTTTTCCACTTCCAGTCGAAAAGATGGAGACAATTGGCTGCTGATCATGTCGATTTGGTGTACAAAGAGCTGCAGTCGTTTGTCACCGTGCTGACAAGATACATTACTCACGAAGAGAAGATTCACCTAGAGATCAACAAGCAGGTGAATGAGCACCTAGCCAGCCACATGAGTGAAGCAGAAAAAGAGCTCCAACTCCTCGTCGATGACGAAAAGCGGCAGCCAATCACATATAATCACTACTACACAGACAACATACAGCAAGCCAGACAGAATGCCTCCCGCGATTTGATCAACAGAATTGTCAAAGAAACGGCCGACGACGATTTCCACGGCGCAATGCACATCAGCAACAACGGAGTTGACGTGAAAAGGCTTGTCGGCGCTTTGCAAAAGCGGGTGATAGTGGACATGGACGAGCAAGCCTGCTCAGAGGTTCGTGCAGGGCTTGATGCGTACTACAAGGTGAGTAGTGGCCTCACCAGCTCTTACTTAATGTTTGTAAACTAGACTGACAGCATGCAGGTCGCGAGGAAAACATTTGTTGACAACGTATGCAAGCAAATCATTGAGCGGCATCTTCTGCGCCCGCTGCCAGATTTGTTCTCGCCTGAGACTGTAGCTGCGTATACCGAAGAAGATCTGAGTCGTGTTGCCGCTGAATCTGAGCAAGCTATCGTGAGAAGGAAATACCTTCTAAGCCTACACAGAGGACTAATGGAGTCTCTGGCGGAGCTGAATCATCCATAGCGGGGTAAAGGCCTCGAATCAAGCGCTGGTCTGAAGAGTAGCAACATATTGTCATCGAATGATGATCTGTGTATTAGAGTCGTTCCCACATCTTCTCACCAGTTGTCCCGAAAGCCAGAGATGGCCACGGGCAAGATCGTGTCGTACGCGCCGCGAAGTCATGCTCAGACCAAGTATCAAAGTGTGCTTACTGTTTGACGTTCACCTTATCGATAGGCTTGACGGACGAAAGCTCAGCATGACCGACTCATGGGCCTCACCACCTCGAAGATGCAGGGTTTTAACGAACAATCGGTAGGTCGGATCCTGCTATAACGATAACACCCCTGTCCCATCTTGAGAAGATGCGTTTGCAGTCCGAGACCAGTAAGTCTGCGGCATAAATTACAACAGATCCGCCGCTCCTGAAGCTCCGCGGACAGCTTTGCGCTGACAGTGTGGCGGTGCTTGTTGAAACGTGGGAGGCCAAAGCGAGCAGCTACGATGCATGATCGCTATGGCGTGACCGTGGTATCTCTTGTATGGACAGCCATACGGTCCGCATTCCCCCGCTTCGCTTCATGCAGCCGCTGCAATGCAAATTGACCTGCCAATAGATCTAGAGCCTCGAGTAAGCATCAAGCGTGTCGTGCATATCACTGTGCTGGCACCCTGCGGCATGTTTGGCTTGCGATACTCATAGCTTCTGCAAACTCTCGGCTCAGCTAAGGGTCAGGTACATGCACAACCCCGCTTGTGTGTCTCAATTTGGACTATCATTGGGCAGAGAAACTTGCAGCACTCATGTATGCCGGTATATACTTGGTTATCTAAACGAGACGGCGCCTGGAGCAGAATTCTTCTTGAGCAAGAAACATTATAACAACGCCAATTGTCTCATCTTAGTGGACTTCACAAACCTGACCTACATCACACAGCATCGAAGGCCACGGCTTGTGCTTTGTCAGACATCTCTCCTGCAGGCGGTACGTGGAGCATGAAGCTACAGAATGAGTCTGCTTCTAGGTCGGTTATGGAAACCAATAGCAACTGGTACGACTTGCTGATCGAATACAGAAGAAGCTATTGAATTTCCTGAGCCAAAATGTCTGCAGCACGCGTTTGCGCAAGTTGCAACGCTTCAGATGTGCCACTGCTGCAGTGTGCCCGATGCAAATCTGTTTCATATTGCAACAAATCGTGCTAAAAACTAGGTTGGAAGGCTCATAAGCAGGCTTGTGCTTGCCATGCGCAAGGCGGAAGTCAGCCCTTTGTTGAAACCAACTCGAAGCAACCATTTGTAGCAGGCGAGCGAGACAAAAAGCCGTTCACAGCCATTGACCAGAATGTCTTCCTACATGACCGCACTGAAGAAACGACTTATCAACTTCTTATCGATACACTACGCATGCGCCAAGAAGATGAGTACGTCCTTGAAGGTGGTAGCATCAGTGGGACTATCTACAACCAGGAATTGAGCTCGGAGAAGGCGTTTCGAACCTTGATTCGCAAGACAAAAGCCATGCCTGGCATCTTACTACCACGGTGGGATGAGCAGTCCACTGGCAAATGTTTCGAATTACGCCCGGAACTCGCCAAATTTTTTGCTCGCTTGCGCTCAAGAGAAGCACGACATCCA